>PVIR01019321.1:0-32120 GCA_004026965.1 Petromus typicus
AGTAGTTTTGGGAGTATAGCCATTTTGACAATATTGGTTCTTCCTACCCAGGAGCAAGGTATGTCTTTCCATTTTTGGATATCATCTTCTATCTCCTTTTTCAGAGTGCTATAGTTTTCAGAGTAGAGGTCTTTCACCTCCTTTGTTAGATTGATTCGTAAGTATTTTATTTTTGGGGGTGCTATTGTGAAAGGGACTGACTCTCCAATTTCTATCTCAGTGGGTCTACTGTTTGTGTATACGAAGGCTATTGATTTTTGAACATTGACCTTGTAACCAGCTACATGGCTAAAATTGGCGATTAGGTCCAGCAATTTTTAAATTGAGTTTTTAAGATCCTCTAGATAGAGTATCATGTCGTCAGCAAATAATGACAATTTAACTTCTTCTTTTCCAATCTTTATTCCTTTTATTTCTTTCTCTTGCCTAATTGCTATGGCTAATATTTCCAGAACTATATTGAACAGAATTGGTGAGAGAGGACATCCTTGTCTTGTTCCTGATCTTAGTGTGAAAGGTTTCAATTTTTGACCATTTAGTATGATACTGGCTGAAGATTTCTTGTAGATAGCTTTTATTAGTTTGAAATACAGACCATTTATTCTGATCGTCTGTAGAGTTTTGAACATAAATGGGTGTTGTATTTTGTCAAACGCTTTTTCTGCATCAATCGAGATGACCATATGATTTTTGTCCTTAAGCCTGTTAATATAGTGTATAACATTGATTGATTTACATATGTTGAACCATCCTTGCATCACGGGGATGAATTCAACTTGGTCAGGGTGTATAATCTTTTTTGTCTGTATTCTGTATTCTGTTTGCCAGGATCTTATTGAGGATTTTTGCATCGAAATTCATTAGAGATATTGGCCTGTAGTTCTCATTTTTTGGTTGGGTCTTTCTCTACTTTTGGAATCAGGGTAATGGTTGCTTCCAGGAATGAGTTTGGGAGTACTGCTTCCCTTTCAATTTCATTGAAGAGTTTCAGAAGTAGAGGTACTAACTCTTCTTTAAAAGTTTTATAGAATTTACCAGTAAAACCATCAGGTCCAGGGCTTTTCCTTGTTGGCAAGTTTCTGATTACATTTTCAATTTCACAGATTGTTATTGGGGCATTTAACATTTCTATATCTTCTTTATTCAGCTTTGGGAGTTCATATGTGTCTAGAAATCTATCCATTCCTTCTACATTTTCCATTTTATTGAAGTATAAATTTTCAAATTAGGTGTTTATTATCCTCTGGACTTCCTCTGGGTCAGTAGTAATTTCTCCGTTCTCATTCCTAATAGCATAGATCTGAGCCTTTTCCTTCCTTTATTTAATGAGGTTGACTAAGGGTCTATCAATTTTGTTTATCCTCTCAAAGAACCAACTTTTCAATTCATTGATTTTTTCAACCATTCTCTTGGTTTCTATTGCATTAATTTCTGCCCTGATCCTTATAATTTCTTGCCTAGTGCGAGCTTTGGGTTTGTTTTGCTCTTCTCTTTCTAGTCACTTGAGGTTCAACATTAAGTTGTTTATTTGAGCTTACTCCGTTTTCTGGATGTAGGCCTTCACTGCTATGAATTTTCCTCATAGAACTGCTTTCATTGTGTCTCATAAATTTCTATATGTTGTACTGGGGTTATCGTTTAGTTGTAAGAACTGCTCAATTTCTTCTCTAATTTCTTCTGTGACCCATTGGTTGGTCAGCAGAGTGTTGTTCAGTTTCCATGTGTTTGTGAAGATCCTGGGCTTTCCTTTGCTATTCAGATCCAATTTCAGGGCACTATGGTCCAACAGTATACAAGGGATACCTTCAATCCCTTTATATTTGCTTAAACCTGTTCTATAAACAAGTACGTGGTCTATTTTGGAGAATGATCCATGAGCAGCTGAGAAGAATGTATATTCTGACTTTATGGGGTGAAATACTCTGTAGGCATCTATTAAGTCCATTTGCTGAAGAGTCTGGTTGAGCTCAAGGATTTCCTTAGTGACTTTTTGTCCAGTCGATCTGTTTCTTTGTCACAGTGGGGTATTGAGATCCCCTACTATTATTGTATTGAAGTTTATCTGGTTTTTCAAGTCCGTTAATATTTGTTTTATATAGTTGGGTGCATTAGAATTTGGAGCATAGATATTTAAGACTGTGATTTCTGTTTCTTGGATTTTTCCGTGAACTAAAAGATAGTGTCCATCTTTATCTCTCTTTATCAGTTTTGGCTTGAAGTCTATTTTGTCTGCAAATAAAGTTGCCATTCCTGCTTTCTTGTTGTTTCCTGTCACATGGAGTATTGTTTTCCATCCCTTTACTTTCAGTCCACGGGCTTCTTTCTGAATTAGGTGTGTTTCTTGTATGCAGCAGATTGTCGGATCTTGCTTTTTGATCCACTCTGCCAGTCTGTATCTCTTAATTGGAGCGTTGAGTCCATTGACATTAATCGTTATGACTGATACAGGTAAACGTAGTGCTGCCATGTTTTCCTGTTCTTGGCTGTGTTATTCTACTTCTGCCCTTTCCTCATCAGTTTCTTGTTTGGTCCCATGGGTTGAATCAATTAGGTCTCATGGATTTGTAACTTTCCTTATTTTTCTCCAAGATATTCTTTAAAATTTTTTGGAGCACAGGTTTTGTATTTGTGAAATTTTTCAGGTGTTCTTTGTCATGAAAGTATGTTATTTCCCCATCAATTTTGAAGGATAGTTTGGCAGGATACACGAGTCTGGGTTGGAAGTTGTTTTCCTTTAGGGCTTGGAAGAGTTCGCTCCAGGCTCTTCTTGCATTGAGTGTTTGAGTTGAGAAGTCCGCTGTGATCCTGACAGGCTTCCTTTGGAATATAACTGTTGTCTTTTCTCTGGCTGCTTTCAGTATTTCATTCTTTTTTTGGATATCTGGGACTTTTATGATGATATGCCTAGGTGTAGATTTTTTCATGTCACGGGCATGTGGCGTTCTGTATGCTTCATATATTTATGTGTCCAATTCTTTACCTTTTTCTGTGAAGTTTTCTGCCATTATCTCTGTGAATAGCTTTTTGATGTCTTTAGCATTGTCTCCTGCTTCCTCAGTGACTCCAATCAATCCTTTGTTATTCTTCTTTGAATCATCTAGGAGCTGTTGGATTGACTTTTCATTATCACTTGCTTTTTTCCATAGATTATGCGTTTCCAATTCATTGGTTGAGATCCTGTCTTCTAGGTCTGAAATTCGGTCTTCTGCCAAATTCATTCTATTGCTCAAACTTTCATTTTCTTTCTTAATTTCTTGGACTTCTGCTTGTAGGTGTTTAAAAGGTTCCATTGCTTTTGCTATCTTGGATTCTATCAACTCCATGATTTCCTTTTTAGCTTTATTAATCATCATACTGACAGTGTCCAAAATCTCTGCTTTCATCTCAGAGATCAGTTCTGATTTCCATTTTACTAGATCTGCTTTGGTTACCATTTCTGAGGGCCCTGGAAACTGGGCTTCAAATTTCTCCATTTCCCTTCCCCCTGTGTTACCTGGAGGTGAGGATCTTTGTATGTGAGACTTTGACTGTTTCCTCATCTCTGACCTGCCCTGTTTTCTGGCGCTGTTTGTTGCAAGTCACTTTCCTCCTAATAGTTAGGAATGTTAAAATAGCAGTGTTTCCTGGGTTGTTCTTTGCAGTCTGTATTGGGACCTAAAGAAAAACCCCTAGTTCTGGCACACCATATGAGGCACTCAATCAATACAGTCAGAACACCTTCTCCTGTCTGCTTTAGAGGCAGGAAGAGTATGGCCCCTGACCTGCTACAATGGTGCTGCCTGAGGTTCCAATGGGCCCACCTTCTCACCAGTACAGAGTCTCTGGACTCATTTGTGCAGTCAGCCTAGAGGCCCTGTGCAGCTGCAATAATAGGGGCTTTTGTTCCAATAGGCCCACCTACTCACCAATACAAGGTGACTGGATGGGCTTCTGTAGTTGCTGTGGAGAAAGTCAGACTCTGACCTGCTAACCTCAGTCCCTGGGCGCTCCTCCAGCATAGGCCTGGAAGCCAGCAAGCTCCAACCCGGGCGCACATTCAGTGACGTAGACTAGGTGCTGCAGTCGCCGTTTCCCGAGCCGCCCGCTGCTAACCTCAGTCCCTGGGCGCTCTTCCGGTGTGGGCCTGGAGGCCAGTAAGCACCAACCCTGGTGCAGATTTGGTGGCACAGTCGCCGTTTCCTGAGCCGCCCACTGCTAAACTCAGTCCCTGGGTGCTCTTCCGGCGTAGGCCTGGAGGCCGGTAAGCTCTAACCCCGGCGCAGATTTAGTGACGCAGACTCGGTGCCGCAGTCGCCATTTCCTGAGCCACCCGCTGCTAACCTCAGTCTCTGGGCACTCTTCCAGCATGGGCCTGGAGGCCGGTAAGCTCTAACCCTGGCGCAGATTCAGTGACACAGACTTGGCGCCGCAGCCGCCGTTTCCTGAGCTGCCCACTGCTAACCTCAGTCCCTGGGCGCTCTTCTGGCATGGGCCTGGAGGCCAGTAAGCTCTAACCCTGGCGCAGATTCGGTGGCACAGTCGCCATTTCCCAAGCTTCCCGCTGCTAACCTCCAGCGTTAACTCTCTTAGGGTAAATGTTTTAGTGATTTTTCCTACACAGGCTGCATGTCTGTACATGTGTATGTGTGATTTACAGACAAACCTGAATCCTGCTTTATAAAGTACTTTCTGGTATAAAATATATGAACTTTATGTTATTCATTGTTATTTCTACCTTCAACATTTAAAAAAGTATATAGAACTATTTTGGGGGCTAATCAGTAACATTAAATATTTAGGGTGCTTTTAATTTTAGACTGTTCTGAGTTGTACTATTATAAGCAATTACTGACACGCACACACTGCTGCATTTCTTTGCACAAACTCAATTATTTCTTCAGATGAAATTCTTACAACTGGAATTGCTGTGCTAAAGAAAAAATATATTTTTAAGTCTTGTAATATATTTTGCAAAGTTGCTTTCCAGAAAGACTGTACTGATTTATACTCAAACTAGTAGTTCCATTTCCTCATGCCCTCTACAAAGCTAGTTATATAATTTACCATGCTTTTCCTGACAAATTCAAAAATATTTTTTATCAGGCCAGTAATTCTATTTTTTTATTGCCATGATATTAATTTTACTTCTAATACATATTTTCTTTGCTATTAGATGATTTTGGAGTCTTTCTAAAAGATAGTATATATGTATTAGTTCCTATTTCTGCATAACAAACAACCAAGAATTTAGCAGTTTGAAACAACACACATGAATTGTTTCATAGTTTCTGTGGATCAGAAATCTGGTAAGGGTTAGCTGGTTCTTCTCAATGGAGCTTTTGTAAGATGCTGGCCAGTATTGAGGCTTGTTGGATAGTTTGACAGGATACTGATCACCTTTCAACTCATCTCCCTGGTATTGGACAAGTTTGATTCCTGTGGGCTGGAAGCTGAGGGCCCCAGTATCTACTAGCTCATATGACCTTCCCAATATGGTGCCAAGTGCCTATGACCTTCCTAATATGGTGCTACCAAAGCCAGAAGAGAGAGTTGACCTACAAGATGGCAGTTAAATTTTTGTAATCTCATCATAAAAGTTGAGTAATTGATTGGAGGGAAGTTACTATAAGAGATTGCCTAATGCCATAAGTGTCAGAAGCAGAGGTCACCAGGCCATCATTGAAACCAATTCTATCAGCTTCAGGTTCCATTTAGATTTTAGTTACTGTACTATTCCAACACCTTAGAATACTGACTTCTCAGCCCACTGCAGAGACCAAGTTTTAGAACAAGTCATATTTTTCAAAGGTATATTGTAAGAGAACTATTTCTTCACATCCTACCTTCATCAGGTCTGTCCCTCCCTGTCTGTCTCCATTACTCACTCTCTCTCTCTCAATTGTTTTATATATTACCTTTTTGCAAAAATTCAGTTCTCAGCATAGTAAAACCTAATTAAATTAGATCTAGTTGATTCGTATGATATTTAGGATAGAGACTAAATTTAAAAATTACAAATAAATCAATATTCTAAGGCAATTTATGCTTGAGATAAGCAAACTGTCCCCAGTCACTATAGAAACGTGAACTTCACTAATGTCTTAGTTAGAAATCAACCCCAAGCTTATTGAGTTTCCTCCTCAGTGTGGACTTGCTGGAGAGCCTCCTGTAACAAGGCTGGGGCTTGAGCACAGACATCTCAGGACTGGAGAAGCACTGGGGGATTCAAACCACATTACTGAGTTTATCCGAATGAATGGGTCTTGCCCTTGGTTAATTTGTACCCCTCCTCAACATAGATCAGCAACATTAAACACTATTTCTTGCTTCTTAAATTATTAATATTTCAGAGGTTTTATTTCCCACAGGTTATGATAGTCCATGAGTACCTTAGAAAATGGCTCAAGGGAAAAAACTAACAGTTACACTACAGAAAAGATAATAGAAGCTCTGGCTTCTTAAGAGAAATGATTTGATTTTCTTTCTTTCCATCACAGCCAGGAGGAAGTAAACCTGATAATAATACTGAAATGCCAAGCAGGGTCATGAGCGGCAGACGTTTCTTCTTAGACACCGGAGTCCATCTGGAATAAGGTGAACACAACGATGTCTCCCTGGTTCATAAGCCAGTTTCTTGGTTGTGGATGACTTTGGGTATATCCTTCAAGAGAGAGCAGTAAGTCATTTTTAAGTTGCCTGAACAGGATCATGCAAAGGTATGCCTTTGTTATTACTCTTTCAGCTCCAGATGCTGAATATGTCCTGTTTAACAGAAGCTGATGGGGAGAGCAGGGAGAGAGGGGGAGGTGTGTTCCTCGCCCTTGCCCTTGCAACTCCTTACATGGGGCTGATCCATAGGTTCGGGTGTAACAGCTCAGAGTTGACCTCAGTTTTCACCTGTTTCTATAGACTGATGTGTTACAGCTGTACTTCCCAACCTGTACTCACCCTTGTGAGAGAACTGGATGGCTGGTTAGCTTGTCCAGGAAAGTCACGTGCAGGTTCTGTTCACCCCTCTAGACCTAAGAGGTGTAGCTGGTTCCTTCCTTGGGAGAGGAAGGGACTCTGCCAGCTATCTAGACAAATGATCCCACCCCACCCCCATCATAGAAGCTATCTCCCTGCTATGTATTACTTTAATTTATAGTGGCCTTTAGAGAGACACAGCTGCATTATTATCAGGTCCAGGTAATATTAAAAATTGTAGTATTTTTATATTTCATATTTAAATTACACAGTGCTCATCAATGGAAATGGTAAGTAGTTGTAAGTTAACTTATTGGGTCTGGACACATGTGTGCTTATAACAGCTATTTTTCTCTAGATTGCCCTAAAGGTTCCCAAAACCACAGTCAACCAGGTCATGGCCATAGTCAGTACCCTCTCTCTCTCTCTCTGACGTGGAGTACATATGTGAAGTTGGCCCAGTGAAAGCTGTCTGCCTATCTTTAACTTCGGTTAGCTAAGAAGTGTCTTCTTTGATCCAGAGCTCCCGCAAGGGTGACTGAGACTCCTAAGGTCAATGCTACAGGTTCAAAGTCTCCCTCTTTTTATTGGTTTGTCCTGACCTCTCTCACAGGAGTTGATCCTAGGACCACACTGAAGAAACTCCCTGCATCTTGGAGTCTATTTCCTGAGGACCCAGTTGGTGACAGCTTCCAAACACTATCCTACTCTGTCTTCCCTGGAGTCTTGCTTCTATCTCAGCCTTCTTCTTCCACTTCCATCTGCCCAGCATGTGTGTGCTGCATGTTACATACACTTCTTCATGTATTAGACATGATTATTGGACTATGCTGTGAATTAAGGCATGCACACAAGTCTGAATTCCTGTTGAGGCTTTTAGATATAATACTCTTCCTTATATGTTGAAAATGGGATTTAATTTGAGAAGCATGCAGAAGTATTTTTGTATTAGTCAGTTTTGCTGTGTAACAAAACCTCTAGAATCCTAGTCACTTATCAGCAATGACAGGTTGACGTAGACAGTATCTTCTTATGTCAGGACCCAGGCTTAGGATCAGCTCGACTCTGAAGCATCCCATTCCCTTAAGATGGGAAGTAGGGGAGTCATCATCTCCAATCCGCACAAGATCTGATGAGTGCACATTGCACTTGCTCTAATGATGTTGGTAAGACCAAGTCATGTGACCCAGCCTTACTTGGGGTCACAGGGAAGCACCCCAGGTTACAGATAATGACTAGAGAGTGTGTATTCTCATGGAGTTTGTACAGTCCTCCTGGCTGGGGAGAATAATGTGATTTGACTCTTCTTTCCACTCTACCATATCTTTCCACCCATCTGCCAATCACTAAACTTCTGTGGCTTTGATTCGAGGCACTGTCTTTCCTGAAGGCTCCAGATTAAGACACAAGTATTTCAGTCTTCAGAAGCAAAACCGTTGCCAAACAGCTTGTCTGCATTAGTCCTCCTCACCTTTTCTCTTTATCATAAATGCAGGAGCTTTAGAGTTAGGGAGTGCAGGAAAGGACACAGGAAATAGAAAAGGAAGCACACGCTGCCTTCTTCTGCACCCAACCTATTTACATCAGTGATGTCTGCTTGGAATGGTTTTTGTGCATTCCTTCACAGAGGAAAACAAGAAAGGCAACTCACACAGGGAAGGGTCATTATGAAAGTTTGCAAGCTTTCAATAGAGAATTGCTGACCTTTATTGAGTTTATTTATTTTGTTCTGCCTCCTTGTTGTATTTTATCCTTACAGTATGTCTATGAGGTAGACAGCACTGTTTTCACTAATTAGAAGAAGCCAATCTCTCTCATCTCTGCAGCACTGAAATGTGCGTGTTTTATCCCTGCTGCTGACTGCTGGCTGGGGGAAGCACATCCCCTCACTGGGAGCCATGGAGGGAGATGGACAGACAGATGAGGACACTGAGCACACAACAGCAAGTTAACCTGTTGATGGCCATGGAGCCCAAGGCCCTCTTTCCTCTATATTCCTAAATGAACGGGCTCGAGGTCATTTCACACCTGCTTTTATGAAACAGGTCTTGAGGAATGACAAAGGGTGAGGTGTGGCTGCAAACCTGTCTCTCTGTTACCAAACTCATCCTCTCCACAGATTAACCAAAGGTGTGCTTTTCTGTGTGTTACTGAAGACACCTGAGCCTGGGAGTCTTCCTCCGCACAAGATTATGGTTGCACCTGCCTGAATCAGAGACAGCGGAATGCCATGTTATACAACACGGTGCAGCCAAGCTCAGTGTCAGTGCCTGTGATACTAGCAATCCCACTTTTCCCTCCAGCTTTTTACCAGACATGTAGGTCTCTGTGCCTGACCAGTATCGCTTATAGCTACCCCATCCTGGCTGTGATCAACCCTGCTTCCTAGGGTAGGGCTGGGGCTATCCTAGGAGAGAAGACAGCTTGTTTAGCACATGGAGCATCAACTGTTGGCCTTGATGTCTCAGAAGAAGTAACTGCATCACCGAACAAAGGCCACCTTCCTGAAGGGGGGTGAAGAGCTATATGCTGATTGAAGGGATACAAATCCTGTATTTCCCTAGTGTAAAATTCTCAGGAAAAGGAATTGCTGTGAAGGAAAGGCCTTCAGAGAATTTCTCAGCCTTAGTCAGAATAACTACAGCTCCCCCAAGGGAAGTGATGTCAAGTGATCACGATCACCCACGAGACAGGTGTTTGTCCCTGCTTACTGGGGGCTGGACCATGCCAGAAGTCCACTGGCAGATGGCTGTGGGGCCTGAACTGTGTCAGGACTTCAGACTACGCTACAGAGTCTCCTTTTGGACTCAGAAAGAACAGACACACTTATGAGGCAAGTTTAGATATTTGTACTTAGGCACATATTGTCTTCTACATATACTGATTCACTGAGTGAAAAGCAAAAGTGAAAAACATATTATCTGTTCAGAGCAGAGCTAATGAGCCCAGGTGTTCTTCCCCAGGAGCCTCTGGAACAGCAGGATTTATGCTCCCTTAGGGCTGAGGAAAGGGCATGAGAAATGGCAGAGTGGGCGGCTGCTGTGGGCCAGGGGAGCAGAGGCTTTCAGGTGCATGACCATGTCATGGTGGTTGGGCAGGGAGGAGCTAGGCATGATTTTCTCTACAAGCAACTCTTTAAAAAATTATTTGCTCCTCTCGGAGGATTGGGGAGACCTCTGATTGCAATGTGTTTGCTCCTGTATCCAAGCCAACAAACAAATGCCCATGAAACTCACAATACATTGAGCATCTTAATTTCCCAACACGTCCAAGAGTTCACATCGATGACCAGCACCACAAGTAAGGGACACTCAAGAGACCAGCGATGTGGTACAATAGCCCAAGGAAGTATGACCACATGGAGTGCAAATACTCCAGGCGCAGTCCCCCTCCCCTGTGTCTGCTGTCCTGTCCTAGTCATGAAGTCCCCTCAGTCCTGGTGCCCCAACCACCAAGGGCAGCTTCCTCTACCACTTATCCAAGTTTTCCAGCTTGATTATTTTTTTAAAATTTTATTTATTTATTTACTTTTTTTGCATTGCTCGGGATGGGACCCAGGGTATCATACACATCAGACCAGAGCTCTGCCACTGAACTCCAGCCCCTTGTTTTGTTTTTAAGAGACAGGATCTCACCATGCTGCCCAAACTGGTCCAAGCAAGCAATCAACCTTTCCACCTCAGCTGAAACCAGAGATGCAGCCACCACCCGACATCCAAGATCTACAATCCATACTCTACTCACAGAGGCCAATTTGTTTAACAAATTCTCACTAAGACATTAATGTCAGATAAGGCTTTATCTGCTTTTCTCAGATAGCTCATTTATATTTTAAGAGGGCCTCCAGGCTTGCTGATTAGACCGAAGACTTCTGAAGGGACCAGAGAGCCTGCCATCTGCGTTTCTCCCACCAGGCCAGGCTGAGCGTGTGGTGGGTACCACGTGTGCCCAGGGGGCACCCGCTGAAGGTGGCTCCCTGCCCGCTGAAGACAGGCCCCCGCCTCCCAGTGAGCTCCTGGTTTGGCTGCTTTTGGATTTTCTTTTTGTCTATGGTTACTGAGAGTTATTTACTGGAGAGAGGAGGACCCACTAGGAATTGCTGCAGAAAAGAAACGAAGCCATGGAACTCAATTCTGGGAGGAAGAGAGAGAGGGAGAGAGAGAGAGAGAGAGAGAGAGAGAGAGAAAGAGAGAGAGAGAAAGAAACCCCAATTTATCTTACAAGGGAGAAAAGAGAAGCAAAGGAATTTTTTTCTTTAAGCTCATTTTAGATGCTTGGGGAGGCAAGGCAAAATGTTTTGAGCTACTTCAATTCCAGGAAGCAGGCTTAAAAAGCTAAATAAATAATTGACCATTTTAAATTATTTAAGCCAGTAGTTCTTAACCTCTTTTGGATATTGGGCCCCTTTGAGAATCTGATGAAAGCTGCAGACCCTATCTTGAAATAAGCAACCAAACACACAAATGTTTGCAAATAAATCCAGGCAGTTCAATGGCCACTTAATGGCCATCCACGGCCCTGGGCCATGATGGCTTCAGACATGGGGCTATTCCATCCTGGACAGCTTCTGCAGCAGCGGATTTAGAATTAAGCCACTCAAAGCAATAGCTAGAGTGAATGCACGAATAGCTGCTCTGGCTCAGAGCCTTCCGGGCAGTTTCTCATGTGAAAATGTCATTGTTCTTTAGTGGGGAGGAGGGCTGGAGGAAGTGGCTTGCATTTTCTAGGCATTAGAGTCTCATATGGTGATCTGAGAAGGGCACTCATTTCTCTCCAGGGCTATCTCAAGTTAAATAAAGCAGATTCCAGCCATCAAGGGATGCGTTTATGGACTGCTCACGCACAGACAGGTTTACTGCTCTTGGAGAGCCAGACTCTGCTAGGATTGCTGGGAAATAGTGCTTTCTACCTGCAAATCCTGTGGCATCTCCTTGCACATTGGTGGTTCCTGGTTAATAAGTGAAAAAAATGAGATCAAGGTCATTACTAGCATAAGGATTGGGGAGTCAGAAGCAGAGAGCAACAGAGACAAAGGTGGGGGGGAAGAGAGAGAGATCCTGTGTTCCAAGTCAATGAACCCCCAGCTTAGTGGATGGCATCTGGAAATGAGGGAGATGCCTCCTTGGAAGCTACGACATGCTGTGCTCCAGAAAATGGGCCCTCTCACAGTCTCTTCTTGTTTCTCAAGGTTTTCCCTGAAGATGTTCAGAGGCCAGTTGAATTCTGATGCAAGGAGATCTTTAGGAGGTGCAGGGGAACCAAGGTGCCTTGAGACCACAATGTTAATGAAAAAGTGAGACACACAGCTTCAGTCCCACGCAGTCTCTGTTATATGAGAAACATAGAGCATAAGTAAAGAGCAAAGCAAGAGACAGACACGAGGAAGCAGGGAGAGACGGTGTTCTCACATGAGAAGGGAATCAAGAAATGGAAGGAGGGGAGAGGGATGAAAAGAGGAATTAAGATGTTTGATGTGCACGTGCTAACTGCACACATAAGGAAGGTAAACATTATATGCTGCAAACACAGACCAATAAAAAGTAAATTAAAAAGGAAATGCCTGGGCTGGAGATTTAGCTCAGTGGTTCTGGCATCTGCCTTGCAAGTGCAAGAGCCTGGGTTTGATCCCTGATAACCACATACAATACTGGGCGTGGAGACTCATGCCTACCAGCAACCTGTATCACATACCACAGTGCCAGGCATGGTGGCTCATGCCTGTAATCCCAGCACTCAGGAGGCAGAGGCAGGAGGATTGCTGTGATGTGAGTTTGAGGCTGAGCTCAGGGCCAGCCTGAACTACAAAGCAAGACCCTGTCTCAAAAAAAAAAAAAAAAATGTGCTCCCTTCAACAACCTTCCCATGAAAGATGTATTGCTTAGTTGGGAAGCTCTGTATCCAGTGAAAGACTGGCCAGAGCTCTGAGAGCAGAGCAGGAGCTTGTGTGATGATGGCTCCAGGTTCTACTTCAGCCCAGGAGGCCCTGGTCACGGCAGTGCCACGGGGTCCACGAGCAACCAAGAATGGGGTGCATAAGTGAAAACACTTAGGTGACATTAAGGAGTCCCACACAGAAATGAAGAGATGACACTGGAAACAAAGGCAAGAAGGAAAGGACCCCTCCCAAATGTAGTTCTCGAGAGGCTGCCTCTCCGCTCCTCCATCCATCTCTTCATTGAATACATGTCTATTGATTACCTGCTTTACCTAGGTCAGTCCTGAACAGGAAGAGACTTCAGAATCCAGACCACATTCAGACCACATCCTAGCAAGGAAGAAATGTATTAAGCCACAGACTATAAAATTAGTGTTCTCTTCCAGAGGCTGGGACTCACCATTTTAAACAGTTACTTTGTAAATTTTGTGATGATGACATTTTCACTACTGGTTCTTCTCTGAATTGGTTCTGGAAGAGGTACATAGGAGAGAATGTGGCAGAAATGGTGAAGCAGGGACGCTTGGAAATTCTCTTCTGCATAAAAGCAACGAGAAAACAGCCAGAAGTGTCAGGAATGACTTTTCTAGAACCCTGTGCAGTACTCAGTCTTGTGTGAAACTGAGAATTTGCTCATGAAAAATAGCAAATCTCAGCAACATCAGTGAGCTCCAAACTGCTTAGCTTTTCTGCTTTGCAGCCTCCCGTGCACAGCTCTGTGACGGCCTTGGACAGCACCGGCCAGCCCTGGTTTGAGCCCGGCCTTTCCTCCGCAGCTTCTCATGGTGAGGTGTCCATCTCCATCCTGCGCTACTGTGAGGCAAAACAAGCTCTCGGAGGCAGGACCTAGTGGAATGTCTTCTGGTCGTCAGAGGCTGCCCTTGAAGGGGGTGGAAAATGTCACTCTCTTCGGTCTCACCTTCGCTTGTGGGCAAAAGCAGTTTTTCTCCTCCAGTCACTCCCTGCCAGCATGTGCTGCCCCGATGCAAGCCTCAAGCTACGGGACCTGCAGTGTTCCGAGGTGTGCTGAAGCCTTTGAAACCTTCAGCCACAGTAAAGCTTTTCTGTTTAGATTGAGAGCAGAGGGCTGGGGAGTTAGCTCAGTGGTTCTAGTGCCTGTCTTGCAAGCGCAAGGACCCGGGTTCGATCCCCAGTAACCACATACAGTACTGGGTGTGGAGACTCACGCCCAGCAGCAACCAGTACCGCGTACCACAGTATTGGGCGTGGTGACTCACGCCTGTAATCCCAGCACTCGGGAGGCAGAGGCAGGAGGATTGCTGTGATGTGAGTTTGAGGCTGAGCTCAGGGCCAGACTGAACCACAAAGTGAGACCCTGTCTCAAAAAACCCCTAAAAATAAATAAATAAATAAAAATGTAAAAATAAATAAATAAAAAATAAATTGAGAGCAGAGACACATGTCTGTAATCCAAGTACCTCAGAGTCTCAAAGCTCATCTGGGCTACTTAACATGTCTAAATAAATCAATAAAATAATAATAAACCCTTTTCTCTTAGATGTTGATAATTTTGAGAATTTGATATAGTAACAGAAAGCTGACTGACAAAAGTCTGCAGGTTAACAAGCTGAGCAGTCAGCTTTACGGTACAGACAAACCCAGCAGATAAAAAGAGTTTGAATCCCCCTTAAAGCCTACTCAAAGAAAATCGCCTTTATGTAACATGCGTTCTAGTTTTGGGAAGTGCTACATTTGGATGGCTGCTCTTCTTAAGGGCCGATTTAGAGCCTACTTAGTACAGAAAGCCTTTTCCCAGGGGCGTCTGTCAGAGACATTTAGAAGCAGGTGTTTATACTGCAGCTGCCCAAGGCAGTGCATGCCAGCCGAGCAGACAGCAGGCTACCAAAGAACCTTACAAGGAGGCTCTAGAGATTCAGGTGTCCACTGGACTTCTCATGAGCTCTGACATGTTCCTGACCATCAAGAAGCATATACATAGTAGAACCGTGAACTTGCTGAAGGTCACGTGTGTGCTGAGAAGACCTAGGAAAGCCTAAGCTCCCTTTTCTAGCGGACCTTGGAAATCTGTCATGCCATTTTATTTCTGTATGTGCCTTGTTATTTCTTTTTGAAAATGATATCTTTAAAAGAATCAAATATACAGTGGTGGAAACTAGATATTGCCAATCTCCAGTGCTTGTGGTTGCTGTTGTACTTGTTGTGTTGCATGTTTGCTTAGTTCCTTTTCTGTAAAGTCTGAATTGGTTCCATTCCATAGCCAAGTCACTGGAGTCTCCAGTCAGTATACTGGACACCTGAAGACTTGCTTGGTATACAGGGCATGCATACTTTCCCTCAGCAGTTAGAACCGTCGAGTCTCCCCATCTGATCTGAGTGTGGTGAGTATGTGCTGGGATGTACTCAGCTCAGCCAGGCAGGTGACAGCTCTGCCTCAACCTTCACTTCCATGGTGAGAACCCAAACACGAAAGACCATACACGATGTGAATCAGTTTGCGTGAAATCTCCAGCAGCAGCACATCCACAGAGCTCGGAGACTGACGGCTCCAGACACTGTGCAGAGGATGGATGGGGAAAACCAGAGCGATTTCTTTCAGGGTGATGATTTGGGTCTGGAATTAGTGGTAGTGACGATAAACTAAATATATCTGTGCATAAAGTAGAAGCCACTGAGTTGTTCACATTAAGTGGCGCACTGTTAGCCACAAGCATTTGTCTTCCTGATGAAGTATAAGAGAATTTGCCAACTGGAGACTGGTGGTTGAGCAGGGAAGACAAAGCTTAAGGCTCCGAGGTTCAGTCCAGGCTCCACTGCTACTCTTTGATCATCTGGAGAACATCGCATCAATTCTTTAAGTCTCAACTTTCTCAACTAGAAATAGCGGATCCCAGAGGCTGGTGGTATAGCTGAATGGTAAAGCACATGCATGCAAAGCCCTAGTTCTACTCCAGTGTGGACACATGCACACAAATTTTAAAAATAAGATAAAAAGTGTACACCCTAAGAAAAGGATTATTATAATTTGTCTGCATCCTAGTTTTTATAAGTCTACATGGAATGGATGGAATCAAACCACTGGCCTCACTAAGGGTCGCCAGGGTAAGTCTGCATTAGAGGCTGAAGAAACACATGGAGACCCATGTCCAAAGGTGACGATGAACACTAGAGGTCATCAAAACAGCCACACTTCCTTCTTACTTCTTTTTATATCATCCGGAGTATAAGCTCATTGGTCAGAACCACCACATCCAGGGTGGGTCTTTCTCTCTGTTTGCTGGGTCCATGTTAATCACCCACAGACACACCTACAACCCTGCTTTTCTAGTCTGCTAGGCAGCTCCTAATCCATTCAAGTTGACATATCATGATTAGGGGTCTTATTGGCTTGCTGCCCCAGACCCTCAGAGGTTTCCCTGGCCAGAGCTCCCTTCTCCTCCTGCTTAGGAGAGGGCCAGCCCCTCCCCTGAGTAATTATTAAGAGGAATATATTATTGATAAATCTTTAACAATCTGGCATTACTAACTGCATTCATGCTGGGTTGGAGCACCACAGGACTGGCCTTGGCTGAAGACTCACAAACAATTCCCTGCAAAGCCTGATAGATGACTAAACGTTTAGCATTATTGGCATGCACTAATGTAGGGTAGAATTAGGAGAAGGGAAATTATAAGATGAGGCAATGGATGAGTGAACAGTTGAAGAAGGCTCATGAGAGAGGTTGGACCACAAGGCAGGACAGCGTGCTTGGGTTTTGTCCCAAGAGAAATGGCTACATCCTCAAAAAATTTTTAAGCCTGAGAACAAAATGATTGCACCTGCACAATAGTAGGCTAACTCCAGAATGGGCTCTGTGGCTGAGGAAAAGAGAAGAGCTGATCAAATGTGGGAGCTAACTTGAGTGCCATCAGTCCAGTGCACCCACATTTCTTCCCATGGCAGAGCAGGAGACTTGTTCAAACACTGTGGAACTTCCACGCCAGGGACAGAGCTAAGAGCTGGAAGAGAAGCAGGCCCAGGAGACAAACGAGGAAGAATAGATTGTTGATTGGTTGGTACTGTTAGTAGGACAAGATTATTGACAAATTAGAATTATTAGTAGGAAATATTGTTGATTGTTGTTTCTGTGTCTCTTCTGTCTGTTTGGAAAAACTATAATGTGAGAAATCAAAGATCTTGGCTACTCAGTATCCCACAGAAGGGCCAGACCACAGGTAAGAGGACTTGGCCGTCCCCGGCCAGCAGCAAGCTAACCTTGGCCGTGGGATGGGCTCCTGGGAGGGAAGCTTTGCGGTCAGCAGAGAGAAGCAAAGCCAACAGAATCCAAAGGTTGGATGAGGGGAGCTGTCACCCCATCCTTGGAAACCAGCACAGACGGCCGAGACTTTCATCAAGGTAAACATGATCTCTCATCTGTGAAGGGCAATTATATTTTGGAGGCAGCTGAAGAAGGAGCTTAATGAAGCCGTAGGTGTCTAGACATCCATGAAATAACCATCTTCTCTTCTCCCTTCACGGATGAGCTCTTTGGTTCACTTACCAGTTGCATGTGAGATTATCAGGCCCATCAGGGGCTGGAAATTACCATTAATGTGGGTTGTTTCCTCCCTGGGCTTCGGTGTGAAAACTGGAAAATCACTTCCAAAGGAGCAACTCTTCTCACTTAGGAAGGCAACAATAATAACATTTAGTTTTTCTTTTCTTTCCCCCTACTGTAAAATCTATGTGTGTGGTTGGAAAATTTAAATGAAATTGTAAGGGGTCCATTCATCCAACTCTCCTGAGAATACCTGGTCAGGATCCAGACCCTCAAAGTACCTGCTATAGATAATTTTGTGTGACAACTTCACCAGGCCACAGGGGCCTGGTTGTTTGGTCTGATATTATTTTGGGTGTTTCTGTGGAGCTGTTGTTAAACACAGTTCCCATTTGGATTGGGAGAGTGAGTACAGCAGATGGTCTTTCCCAAGAGAAGGGGCCTCATGCAATCAGTTGAAGTCCTGGATAGTGCAAAAGCCAAAGAGAATGCTTCCTGCCCAGTGGCCTGCAAACTGGGCCGTCAGCTTTTTTCTGCCTTCACAGTTGAGTTAAGATGTTCTTTTCCTACGCTGGAGTCCATGGGACTCCATAATGGCATGGGTAAATGACTAAGTTCCTTGTAGTAAATCAGTCTCTCTCTCTCTCTCTCTCTCTTCTTTCTCTCTCTCTCTCTTTCTCTCCTTTCTCTCTCTCTCTCTTGCTCTCTCTCTCACACACACATGATGTGTCCCCCAGCACACCTTGCACCTGGCCATTCTCTTCCTATATTAGCACATGCCCTTCCTCAATACCTTCTGGCAGCTTTAAAATGGATCAAGCCAATGAACACAAGCTGTGCCCCATCTGGTGTCTAAGGATGCAAGTAGCTGTCTGTCACTTTATAATGTCTATTTTATTTTTAAAAATAATATTTGAACTTGACCCCAAATCACAAGACTAAAGCAGCTTTTTGTTGGTCCCAGACCGGACCAGCACTGGTGTTGATAGAGCAGCCTGAGAGGAGATGGGGCTGAGACCACGGCAGGTCAGGGACTCAGGCAGGCAGAGCAGAGCTCGCCATGGTGTCCTATTTCATCGAGCTCTCGCTTCTGTCCGTTTTACAGTTTCTCCGGAGATGGTTTTGGAGCTTGTGTATCTAGTACCAGCTGACAAGCAGGGCTTCGGTTAAGGAGAGAAAATGGGCTGTCATTCTTGTCAGATCCAGAGAGCTACTGAAAACCCACACTGCTCAGGAATTATTTTATAAGCCTAGTGCTCTGCTGGAATCAAAGATAGCGGAGAAACTTGTAGAGCATTCTGGGAAAATGTCACTCCCCACGCTCAGCTTCGGGTACATTATATTTGGGGCCACCCCTTTCCTCATCCTTCCTCAGAGACCTGAGGATGAGCACAGCTGTGGGTCTTGGGTGCTGATGGTCCCTCTGGAACTCATTTCCTTCCGTGTCTATTGAGGATTAACTCGGTACATTTGTTAAAAATCAGTGACTACTTCTGGTCTTTCTCTTGTCTTATGGATCTATGCGTCCACCCTCCACACCAGTTACACACGGTTTTGGTTACTACAGATCACACTAAGCTTTTAGATCAGACAAGAGTCTCCCCCTTTTTTTTCTTCAAAATGATTAAAATGATTTTTTTCAAAATCATTTTGGCTTTTCTACAACCACATAAATTATATGAGTAGCTTCTAAAATTCTACCGAAGTGCTGGCGAAGGTTTGAATAGAATGATGTTGTGTCTGCAGGTCAGTTTGTATTGGTTGCTGGGGAAACAGAGGACACAAATGACTACTGAAGCAACAGGATACAGACCATGGAGTTTCTGCTCAGGTGTCTTTGTTCCTTGTACCTGCCAGTCACTTGCCATCGAGTGTCTCCAAGGTTCTATTTCAATGGTGTAAATTACTGTGGTTTTAAGATTAATGATATTTTTCCTCTGCTATTTCTAATCAACTATTAATCTTCTCTAATAAGATTAAAAATTTTAAATATGAGAATTTCAGTTCCAAAATATGCTTTTAAAGCAGCTTTTATTCCTGTCACTTTTTGTGATTTGAAATCCTTGAATATATTTTTGGTTGATTTGAAAAATATTTCTCTGGGAATTTTATTTTGAAATTTCTGGCCTTGTTCTTTTTCACTGAGGTTGTTCTCAGTTATGAGCCACTACGGGCCCTCCCCACCTATCTAGTTCTCTCTATACTTTGTTTCAGACACTGTGAATGTTACTTGGTGACATTCCGGGTTTTGATATTTTCTTTAAAGGAGTGTTCACATTTGACTGTTTCATCATGAAGCTAATTTACTTGTGAATCAATCAGCTGGATTCTGTAGAACATCTTAGCTATCGTTTGTTCATGTCAACCTTGAACAGCTTTTACTCTAGAACTAGTTCTTCCTTAATCCTTGGGTGTGAACTTTGGGGGAACTCTGCCATGCATCCTGAGTCTCTTCCCCTGTCCTCCCTGTGATATCTTGTCCACACAGCTCCAAGTATCAGCCCCCAGCCCAGCGTCAGCCCTCTCAACTCCAGGAGACAGCAGTGCCTGGTCCTTCCCCTCATTTCTAGATGAAAGGAGGTGGTTGGGGAGCTTTGCCTCATTTGTGGCTTGGCTTTTGAGAAGTGTAGACATGCACTACCTCTTGTTCAGCATGGAAAGGTGGTCCATTGGGACATCTGTCACGTTTTCTGATTATTGTTCCAAACGGTCAACCTGCTGCTTTTAGTTATTCAAGGTCAGAGACTAGAAGTGAGCACACAATATCACCTGGAAGCATACTGCTTTCGATGTCTTACTAAAATGTGTTTCTATTTAAGTAATGGTTTTATTGTGTTTGCTTTTCTGTGGAGCTACAGAGAATACAGGAACACAGGCAAGTATCACACGTTCTCCTTCTGTCTCCTCTTTCTCACAACATTTTAAGCGACTGATAATTATAATGGCTGTGTATGTGTTGTATTTCAGATTTGGAAAGTGCTCTAAGCTCATCTTATTAAGAAAAAGCATTATATACATAAAACATTCATTTTCAGAGCTTAAATTTAGAGGTATCAAGAGAACCCTGGGAAGTGGTGGTCTGAGCTGACCCTGGGGGGTCTCCTCTCCCTCATGTTTACGGGGGATATAGTGAGCTCCTGTCAGACAGGGAAGAAATACGACTTCATGGTGAGCTCAGTGCGGAAGGGCTGGGTGGTTTGAGATTCTCTGTGCAGCCCACTGTACCTCTCACCACCTCTACCAAGTATACCAGGGAACAGCTGAATTACTGGCATTAAAATCCAACCTTCTTCATAAATCAGCTTTTATTTCTGTGCCATCATTGCAGGGAGGATGTTATTAACTTATAAAATGGGTAGGAGTAGCTGAGCAGTTTGATTGGCCAGTAACAGCGTGGAACTTGGTGTATAAATCTTTACGAGCAAACAGGTAGAAATTCATTAGTCACATTATTCTCCTTCATATTGTGGCTCATAAAAAAGACAGAAAATGTACTTAGGGAAAAACTTTAGCGCTATTCTTGTAACCTCTTTTCCTTTCCCTTTAACAGAATGCAGCTATACAGCAAACAGGTTTTCTGATCCTGTGGGAAAAGGTTTAATGTCCATTACAAACTCAGGACAAACAAAGTCTTGAATTTCAGATTTAATGTCACCATCCTTTGGGGGACATATTCAGAAAAGGAATTGGTGATGTAGAAAATTGAAAATATTTAGCTTCAGTTATCGATTAGAAGTAAGGCATTAGTATACAAACAACTTTAATCTCTTTGAGCAAAAACGTCTTTCATTTATGCAATATAATACGGAGTTAGTGTTGGGGGCCTTGGCTGTGGGGGCGGTGGGTGAAGTCACTGCTCAGCACACTTCTCTGAGAAGTTTCTCATTCTCCTTAAGGTTGTAATACTCTCACACGAAGATCCCAGAAACAGCGCAAGGAAATATATAACTGGGCTGGCACGCCCAGAGTTCAAAAGCGTTGAAAGCTGAGCACAAATCCATGTAAGCAAAACTATGTGAGTTTTGGACTAAGTCTTATTTATAAGACAGGAGAATGTGATAGATTTTGGGGAAAGATGCTTGTGAGTTAGTGGGCAAGTAGAGAAAAAAGAAAAACATGGCTTCTTCACTGACTGGGTGATGCACCGTGGGAAATAATGACAGCATTCTAATCAGTCTCCGTACCTGGAAAGTAGGTATGGGTGGCAGTGCAGTGCGGCGGCGCATCGCCTCAGCCGGAAGGGCCAGGACGGCCGGTGAAAGGAAACCAGCACCACAGTCCTCCCGGGGCTGGAGCGCAGCCTTTGTCCTTCCGGGCTGGGACACATCCACTGAGCCCCTAAGCAGACCAGTCACTGTCCTCACTCTGGGTCCAAGATGTTGCCATTTTCATTTTGTGATTTTTTTCCCCTGAGCCCCTTGGACACCGAGTCCTCCTTTGGAAGGAGATTCCATACACCGTGCCCGGCTCTCGGGATTTTGATCCTTACAAATCAGACTGGTACTGTAAGGGAACCACAAAACAATACCTGTGCTCTAATCTTTATCTCACTACATCAGCTCTGTCTCTGTCTCTATCTCTGTCTCCGTCTCTCTCATGAACACAGGGCCTTCACAATGAGCTATGTATCCCTTTAAAAAGTGATTGATTCATTTTTTACTGGTGTACGGCTATGATACATAACAAATACATTCACCGGGGGAATTGGTACACATCACGTCTTGATCCTGTTTCACTTCCCTTCTCCTCCCTCCTAATTTCCCCCGTTCCCAGACAGGATGTGGTTAAATCACTACATTGTCCAGCTGTGGCTTGAACATAAAACCCTCTTGCCCCAGCCACGTCCCACCCCGGAGTGTGGGGATTGGAGGCATGCAGCACTGTGCCTAGCTGTAATCTGTACAGTTGTGAAGTATTTTTGTCACTAGTCTGAGATTTTTTAAAAAAACATATTCAGAGAAATTAACTGCTTTTGCTCAAATTAATTGGTCTTAGTCACCTAATAGACTGTTACTTATGTACATATGACTCCAGGGCCATTTTAGTTTTGCAGACTTTACAAAATTCCTCTTTCAATGCTATTATTTGTGTGAAATATATACTTTCTGTAATTTCGTTGTTCATATATTTTATATAAGATATTTCTGTATGCTATCTACATATACAGTATTGTATATTGCTGGGCATTGTGTAGGTTCTGAGAATTGACAGACCAAAGATATTTGCCTTCCAGTTTCACCTGTCCCTGAGGTAGATAAATAAATAGACACTCGCAAAGCGGAGTGATAATTATGCTATCAAAACACATCGCTGAATGTGATGGAAACATACAGGAGAGGCCGTGAGCTGTGCTGAGTTTTGATTCTGGGCTGAAGTCACTGAGGACACGTGGTATGATTTGAAACAGGAAAGTGACATGATCAGACTGGCGTTTGAGAAGGATCGCTCCAGCAGAAGAGATTAATTTAGATCAGAAGGGGACTAGACCCAGACACAAGGATATGAGCTTGGTGAGATATTAATCTTGGCAAGAGCTGATTAAGTGTTGCATTAAAGCTGTAGCTGCAGAGGTGGCGTGAAGGGAATATAGATACAAAACAGAGTGTGCTCACCCTTACCCTGTAAGCTCCACATTTCTTATTCTGTCTGATGAATCTGTCTTCCCTAAGATATTACCCAGGCCAACTCATTACTCAAGTTCTAGATCAGAGACTTTCACAGCATCCGCCTGAGCACCCTGTCTTTACTTTCTTTCTCCTGGCACTCCTCTCTCTGAAATAACTGTATGTGTTTACAGTTACTTTCTTCAATTTGCTTTATGAGCACAAAATTAAAATAGTGATCAGTGAAGGAAAGCTACTCAAAATGTTGTCAGTTTCAATAAAGTTATTTTAGTCAATGGGATGTTAATGCTACTCACGGTAGGGTTGTCTGATATTTGTGTACACATCTAGAGTTCGGGGTAAAAGTCTTGTCTGGAGATATTTGAGGTGATCTTGAAGTGGTAGACTCCAGAACTCACTGTGGAAGGCAGTGGAGGCTACCATCTTTGGAGGTCACTGTCAATCACAGAGGAGATACTGACTCCAGACTGACTATGGAAGACACTGGGGGCTGCCATCTTTGGAGATCACCATCAACCATAGAGAAGGATTCCCAAACTCATTGTTTAGTTACCCAACTAGTTCTGCATCTGTCCTTTCTCTGACCTTCCTCTTCTAAAAAGGAGTCTATAAGTACTGCAATAAGTAATGATTTTGTTTGTGTATTTTCATAGTTCAAACTGAAGGTATCAGACAGATACATGAACTATCATCCTCTATGTGAATGAGTAATTTTCAAATTACTTTAGACAAAAGTACTGAGACTTTAGACAAAAGGTCCTATATAAACAACTACTGGTTTTCATGGTGATTATTTGGTATAGCCAAGTACATGGCCTCTTTCTTTAACAAACAAATGAAAAAAAAAACTTATCTGTCTAGAAGAGCAAATAATTAATTAAATGGATGCTTCACACATATAAAGTTTATCTTCATGAACTGGGAAGAATGGAGCTGGCTGGGCCACTGGTGAGAGATTTGTAAGTAGAAGATCACTCCTTCAAAGAAGAGAAATCTTAGTCTGAGTGATGGCCACAGACTGAAAATGTTTCTGCAGTCTGACACCCAAAATCTCTCATCCGAAGAAGGTATTTGTTGCATTACCTTTCTGTCTGATTTACTGAGTTAAGGAATTAGGTGGTTCATTTGGATGAATGTTCTGGTAAGACCCACGTGATCAAGCTTAAATAAATCAGAGACCAAGAGGAAACACTCACCATTAGGACCATAAGGAAGCTGTCTCCTCTATCCATTCTAGTTATGAATATCAATGCTCATAAAAAGGCAAGCCATGAAATTTCTGTTTCTGTTTTGTTTTGTTTTGGTTGCTCTTAGTATTATAGAATTTGAAGACTACCAGTAAATAGGCATCTATTTGATGAAATACCCCATAAACTAGGGTTTACTATGTTTGGAAAACATGAATAGAATAGAATCATTAGAAACATTGAGTGTTCTATTTTATAGAACTTAATCATCTTTTTAATGTTTCTCAGACAGAGTAAAGCAATTGAACACACATCTGCCCCTCCCAGTCATAATCCCTTTACTTCTTTAATGCAAGAATTGAAAACATTCTGAAAAATATATGAGCAGATTTGATTTTCTGCATATTTAAAAGGAAATTGCTTAATCCATCAAGATATTTTCTGTAGGAGAAATCACTTGGAAAGGACAGTCATGTCTCTTGTTTTTGAGAGGAATCAGCCTTGCATTGTAAATCAACTCTTATTTTCTTAGCTGTCTTTTTGCAAGGAAGTTTCCATTCTTCCTCTTTGCTGACCTTTGGTGACTTTCATTATATAAAATTTGCTCCTTTAACCTGTCAGGTACCTTGTGCCTTTAACTCCTATGTCTATTCTTACAGAGATGTAACCTCTCCAATATAGAGAAGTTTGACATCTGATCCTGTTTGCTGCTTTGAAGCTTTGTTACCCTCACCTCATTGCCCTTCTGTTTGTGAAACTCTGTCAGGACTACAACTTTTAGGTGAGTCTGTTGGTAATGTGGCTTTTTCACCTCCCCTCCCATCTGGATAGAAACAAATTTGTATTTTAAAACAAAACTCTCAACATTGGCTTAGGGAAACACTTTATGAACAAAACTTCTATAGCATGAGAACTAGCAGAAGGGATCAACAAATGGGATCTCATCTTATTAAAATGCTTCTGCACAGCAAAGGAAACCACTAGCAGAGCAAAAAGACAACCAACAAATTGGGAAAAAAAATTTACTAGTGGTTTCTCAGACAAAGAGCTACTATCTGGAATATAAAGAGAGCTTTAAAAATTAGCCCCTCTCCCCAGTTTAAAGACCCAGTTCAAAAATAGGCATCTGAAATGAACAGATACTTTGCAGAGGAAGAAGTAAAAGAAGCTAAGAAGCATATGAAGAAATGCTCAACACCACCAGTCATTCAAGAGAGGCAGATGAAAACAACACTGAAATTTCATCTTACTCCACAAAGAATGGCTGCTATCACAGAATCAACCAGCAACAAATGCTAGTGAGGCTGCACGGAGGAAGGAACCTTCTCCACTGTTGGTGGGAATGTGGACTGGTGGGAATGTGGAGATTACTCAGGAAACTAGGATTAGAGATCCCATTTGACCATGCTATTCCCCTGCTAGGTATATACATGAAAGAATTAAATGATTCATATCACAGAGAGGTTTGTACACCCATGTATATTTACATGGACATACCTTAAGGACATACAAGTGAAATACGTAGGTCACAAATGTGTAGATACTGTATCTTTTCTCTGGTATGAGAAACTGAAGATATAAATGAGTTCTAGCATGTATCATAGATACTATGAAATAGAAAATATTAAAAAGATAAAGGGTTAGGAGTATATAACATGGGGGGGAAATGCAATGGTTAAAAAAGGAAACAAAGCTTATGTATATTCAGGCTGGGGACTGTAGGGTGGGCAGGGAGACAGTGAGAATTAGGTCATGTCATATACTGGTACAGATTTTCAATGTCGATTGTGATCATGATGTGTCTATAAAATGTACCAATAAGATCAATAACCAAAAAAAAGACCTTCCAATGAAAATGCTAAGAAAGGTAGAGGCCACTTTTACATCTTTAACACCATTTTATTTGTCACCACTTGAAGGTCAGGAATAAAATAAAATATTCAAATAAAATATTCAAATATTCAAAATAAAATATTCAAAATATTCAAATAAAATATTCAAAGTGGACTTGAACCTTCATATTTGATGAGATACCAGCACTAAAATGTCTACCTAAACTTCACTAGATGTGAAGTTTGGAAGTAAGGAAGTAATAGCAATGGGTAAGAGCATCTTAAGTGATAAGAAGAACCAACTTAGAAGGGCCCCTGTTATGGCTCAGATCTACAATGCCCCCACAAAGTCTCATGTTCAGAGGTGGAGCCTTTACACAAGGAAAGGACAAATTCTGCAGCTTGTCTTTCCTTTCTGCTTCCTGGCTGAATAGCTCACCTTCAGTCTTCCACTGTGCCGTTTCTGCCGTAAAGCAAGCCAGGTGGGAATGAAATCATGGGCCAGAATAAGTCTCTCTGCCTTGACGTTGTGGATGCTGGGTATTTGTCCCAGCACCAGAAGGAGTTAAGATAGATATTCATACTAAAGAAACAGAGTCATTACTGTGACTATAACTGATATGGTGGAACTTGTTTGCAGGAGATGTTTGGAAAAGTTTGGAGATGCTGGCCTAGGGAAATCTTAGAAAGCTGTAAGCAGAGCCTGCTGGAAGATTCTGGTTGGGGCTCCAAAGGCCAGATGTTGATAGAAATGTGAACAGTAGAGGCCAGGCTCAGAAGATTTCAGGTGCAAATCAGGACTCCGCTGAGTTGGACAAGAGGCCATGTGTACGGAACTCTGGCAGAAAATTTGTCTTCATTTTGTTTCTCAATACTAATAGTTTGACTTATATTTATAAAAGGTCATCCTGCAGCTAACAGGTACCAGATAAGAGATCACTTAAACAGGTGATAAAAGAAGAATATATGGAAGTTTAACTTGGGGAAAAAGAAGAGAAGGTGAGAAGAAATGACCTAACTCCAGATAAAATCTAAATTATGGAATCAGGATTTGATACTGGTCCCAGAGTGTGGAAGGAGGAGGAGTAAACAGAGGCTGGATCCCAGCAGGATGCAGCTACCTTTTACTGAGATATGGAAAGCGAATCAGGAGCAGGCTGTTTGGCTTTGTTTGGGAGGGGTCAGTAATGGAAGTGTATGCATAAAACAAATTAAGAGACCCACTAGATATTCAAGTGGAGATAAGAGTCACTGTGTGTTCTGATGTTTGGACAGATTAGGAAAGCAAGAGAAAAGTCTGGATGAAGAGAGTGGAAAGAAGTAGCCACGGAAAGGGGAAGAAACCAAGGAAAAGTGTGCTTGACCACCAAGGGCAGAAAGTATTTTAACAAAAGATGATAATCATGTGATGTGACCTAGTGCTAATGATAGGATAAGTAAGATGAAGACTGAGTTAAGCACTAGGAAGACAAGCATTCCTTGAGGAGGCAGTGCCAGGGAAGGTTGAACTGGTTGGGGAGAACTCTAGAGAGAATGGCAAAGAAAGATGTAGATTATGCATATTATTTGGAGATATGGAGAAATTATTAGGTACATTATATTTTTCAACAAAAGAACTGTATATACAATCAGGGATTTTCTTTCAAAATAAAACTAGCTATATTGAGGTCAAAGTAAACAAGACCAACTAGAACAGCTGATTGAAATATAGTATTGATTAGGAAAATATCAATGTTAAAACGCCACTATTTTTAACCATTAAAGTGCTAATATTTGAGTGTCTAAACACAAAGATACAGCATTTTAGTATTGCATACTTTAGATAGGAACATATTTTGAGTATTTTAGAACACTGCACACAAAGCCAGTTCAGGCACGGCTGCGTTCTGTGCCGCATCCCTGAAACAAGCATCCTGTAGGCACACAGGGATAGGCCCAGTCCTGGGAAGTGTGCACAGTCTCCGGTGGCTGACTGTCCTGGGCATTTCCTCATGGTGGGACCATGGTCTGATCAAACCTTCTTCCAATAGCGCACAGGGCTAGGATGCTTCTACCATCCTCACTTTGGTTGGGGCTAGCCTTCTATCGATGTCTACTGTTGCTCCAGTTTCTTCTTGACTATTCTGCATCATAGGTGTTTCTTCTAATATAATATTTGTATATCAATTCTCATTTTTTCATTTGCTTCTTGGGAGACTGAGACTTACATATAGGGTACCAGAAATGGCCTGGTAAGACATAATATGGGAGGGGAACTTCTAGCTTGTCAGAGGAAGAGTAGGCTACATTGGTTGGTGGATGCATCATGGATAGTCTCTGGCACAAGGTTGCAGACCAAGTTTTAAATATGTCATTGATGGTGACCTGGGAAATGTCCTGGTGGAGGGAAGTGCCACCATAGGTATGAGGATGTCATTACTGGGAAATTATGGGGAAGGGAGTAGGGAGAAGAGTGCCTACAAGACAGGCATTGGCTGAACATTGGCTAATGGCTCTTATGGAGCCAGAGAATCTCTGTGGCCACTTACACAGACAGGGTAGGCACAGATGAACAGCTCTATTTATGAGCCACAGGTTGTATGGAGATACAGCAGGGCAAGTTTGTTATATGTGGTCACAGTCCTCCTGGGGGAAAACTCCAAATCCAGAAGTGAGGCTGTGTGGAGAGACTCTCAATTCCTGTGATTCCACTGGGCTTGCAGAGGTGACCCCAACATCCCTGATAAGAATCAGCCCAGCCACATGAGGAAGGCTGTGGGAGCCTCTCTTGCTTAATACAGCAGGAATTCCACTTAATGTCATTCTGATTCCTCTTTAGGCTGGCAGGGCATTGACCAGGTTAAATGACCAGGTTAAACTCCAGTACCACCTATCTGGAGATGTTCTGTGACTATCCACTTATGGAAGTGCACAGTTTAATAGGTGTATATTAGCTGGAGTCAAGGAAATGCCCTTGGCATTGGATTTAACAATGGTTGATCATCAATACCAGATAATATGATGGAATAAAGAAATACTTGATTTGACCTTATCAGGCCATAGAACCACCCACCAGCAAGGGCCCCGGGTGGGGAAAGCCTGAGGCTGGGGTGGCAACTAGAGGTCTAGCCAAAAATGGAGACAATCTCAGGGAAGGTGGGCAGGTGGAGAGTTGTGCAAGCCATACAGTGATGTTCCTGTCCGCTTGCCTTTTATAACCCTTTCACCGCACTGTCACATCTGTCACCCTTTGTCATGTCTGGGGAAGAACCATCTTCTCAGTACAAAGAAAATTGAAGACAATCGATACTTTGAGCATGAATAGTGTTCAGATATGTCAATCAGTGTGTGATGGACAAGGTCTCGCTCTGTAGTTCAGGCTGGCCCTGAGCTCACTATGTAGCCCAGGGCAGCCTTGAACTCAGCAATCCTCCTGCCTCTGCTTCTCAAGGGCTGGGATTATAGGAGTGAGCCACCATGCCCTGCATTGTTGTATGTGGTTACTGGGATCAAACTAGGGACCTTGCGCTTGTAAAGCAGACACCGGAACCACTGAGTTGAATCCCTGGCCCAAACATTTTAATTTTTAAAAACTTAATTATATGTTCCTATGTTAAGACAGAACAAAGCAGAAACTAGACACACATGTGACTTTCAAGGGTTCTGTAACCCAGAAAAGATTCGGGTCGTACCCTGCAGAGCAGCATCTGTGCCCTGCAGAAGCGCTCCAGTGTGAAGTCTGTTGTACTGTAAGTCGAAGGCAGCAGCGACTCCTGGAGGAAAGGCCAGTTCCCGGGAGGACAGATCCCCTTCTCTGCCGTCTCTCAGCTGCTCACTTCCTCTTCTGTGTATTGTTTCTGAACCATAGTCCCAAAGGTTCTAAACAGTGACTTTCTCTCTTGTTTCCCCTCTCTGTGCCTACTACATGCTCAGGGCATTAGAAGATCTGTTATTTCAAAATTTTAGAGTTTCTTTTTAACAAAATAAGCAATTTTTTTTTAAAAAAAATAGAAATGTATTATCACATCTTACGTCTCATAGGATGTCCAGTTCTCTGGCGAATTACTCCATCCTTAGATCAGAAGTAGTCAAGATGACGATATGATAATCATTTTTTTGTCACTATAACAAAACAGCAGAGTAATTCAACTCATAAAGAGAAAAGATTTATTTTGGCTCACGGTGTTAGAAGTTCCAGCCCACCTTCGGTTGTCGGGCCTGTGGAGCAACAGAATCAGCTCAGAGCTGGCAGAGCTAACGTTGCACCCTCTAGTCAGAAATGAGAGGAAAGCAAGGACAAAGGGTTTGGGCCCCATAGTGCCCTAGAAGGGTGTCCCCCCAGGGACCTGTGGCCCCACCACTAGGCCCACTTCTTCTGAGTCATACCCACCCTAGGACCTAGCTTTTGGCACATAGACCTTTGAATGTTCCACATTCAGACTAGAGCAGATAATCTTATAATGAAGATAGGGAAAACTAGGCCATATTATAGTCAAGCTGACTTTTCCAAGGACAACTAGGAAATTGGCTGTGCGTACCTGAAAGTAAGCCAGTTACCTGCCGTGGTGCCTGCATCTGCTGACGTGGTCGTTCCTTATCGGGAGGGCTGGTGATTAGGAAAACCTAAAATAACACAGTGATGAGGCCTGAGACTTTCAAAGGCAAGTGGGTCACAAGTTGTCCTGCCCACTAATGAACCCCAATTAAAATTCAAAATTGTAGGCGTTTTCTTCTCAATGGCAAATCCAATCTTTAAAAACAGTGCTCCGTGACTAATTTAAAGGGATTTCCACAATCGTGTTGCTCCCTATAAGTTTCTATTTCATTTAGATGTTTGTTGAGCCCTTGACTAATCATGAGGCCTTGAACTCTGCAAAACTGAGACGATTTCTCAGCCTGGCAGAATAGACTACACTGAGAAGTTAAGCTGCTGCCTGACGCAAACTAACTCATGCTCTATTTTATATGTTTTGGACTATAAATTTAATGCTGATAGCATGACCCTCTCCATATATGTTTTTCTAGCAATTAGGAGTAGGCTTCGGCATGTGATTATGTGTGTATGTATGTATATATATATATACATATTGAGATATAATTATTTAATGAAAACCAGATATGCATAAAAGTACTGCTAATGACTACCCATAAGACAGCCGGTACCTAGAACTGGGAACCTGCTAAGTACTTTCCACAGTGTATGCACCATGACAGATACAATAAAAATATGTCAAATACCTGCTGTAATGTTTCAAGTTTCAATTCTGGGAGTCCCAGAGATGTGAGTTATGACATGCAGCTAGGAATATAATTTTGTATATTTCAAATTCCTAACCACACATATACAAATTAAGAAAAACAAACTCACAAAGGAAACCATGGGTGATATTGGTTGTGCATACTGTCTTGATTGTACTAAAGATATCATAGGTGTTTACATAGTTCCAAACTTGCATGAATGTTAACTAGATATAATTCTTTTTATACTAATCACATACGTAAAAAGCTTCTACAAAAAGATTCTAAAATGTATTTCAGAAGGACACACAGACAGGAACACAGATAGAGACACAGAGGAACACAAGCCTGTGCAGACACACAGAGTAGATTTTGCACCGTCTATTTCGAAGTCTGTAACTAATATGTCAACACTTGATTTTAGCAGATAGAGGCTGTCACTGGGGGACCCTGAAATGGAAAAGCAATCCATCTGAAGGAAACAGATGCTTCCGAATGCATTTCTTGCCAGGTTGATGCTCCTTAGGAAGTGTTTAATGGGGTCTACAGGGGTGCAGATTTCCAAGAGCAGTTGGCTGCCAGCTCTGAACTTCAAGGCCAGTCCCTACTCTTTCATTTACGCTCTGTGCCAGTAAACAGTGGGCATCCCAGACTGGACATCCCAATCTTAGAACCAAGCAAAAATTTACTATCTGCTGCTGCTTGTAACCTGAAGGTCTTTCGGGAAGGAAAGAAGAAGCATTTTATTATGCCTTGGCTCAAGTGTGAATATAGTGGTTCGAATTTCATGGTTAAAATAAAAACTGGAGAAAGGATAAAGATGGGGGGAGAAGGAAGTAAACAGCAGACAAGAAGTCGGAGAG
>PVIR01019322.1:0-32155 GCA_004026965.1 Petromus typicus
TCAAAAGAAAGGACTATGATGTATAAGATACTAGTATCTAACTTCAGAAACATTGAGAAAATAACTTGTATTATCCGACTTACCTTAAACATTTGCAGGTTAACAGAGTTGATATTATGACATAAATTCAGATATTTAAGGTAACTTTATAAATTGAATTTTTGATGAAAGAAGATGAACTAGTTTATTTTGGAGTATTCTAAGTTAGAGGTATCTATGTAATATTTACTATGTCCAACATATAAGTGAAACAAAATTTGGAATTAGAAAATATGGAGGTTCAGACTACTTAAATTTTCTTTTTGTTTTGTTTTGTTTTTTGAGACAGGGTCTTGCTTTGTAGTTCAGGCTGGCCCTGAGCTCAGCCTCAAACTCACATCACAGCAATCCTCTTGCCTCTGCCTCCCGAATGCTGGGATTACAGGTGTGAGCCACCATGCCCGGCACTGGAATGTGGTACTGATTGCTGCTGGGTGAGTCTCCACACCCAGTATTGTTATATGGTTGCGAGGGATTGAACCCGGACCCTTGCGCTTGCAAGACAGGTGCCGGAACCACTGAGCTATATCCCAGGCCAACTTAAATTTCCTTTAATGTCATTCAGAACTGTACAAAATGTTGTGGAAAACTATCTTTTTCACAGAAATTGTGTGTATCTATGTTGTAATTAAAAGTTTATTTCTTTGGGAGAAGATGCAAATGTACTAACCTATGTTTGTGTAGAGGCAGGTGAAAAAGTACCTTTTACTACTGTTAAATAATCTAAAAGTCTTTTTGGTACATTGCTTATGGTAAGAGTTTAAAAGTTGAAACTTAACAAGTGTCACATTATTATTGAGGAATTTATTACCGATTAATATAAGCAATTGTTACTATTGAAAACAGTCTTGTGCAAAAGGGAAGTTCATATTCATAAAACAGCCTCGTGTGGAACAATAGAAACTAAATTTCTTTGAACTTTACTGAAGTGAAGGAACAAGCAGACAAAGAGGAATAAAGGGGAAGACACAATTGAAGAAACATGCTAAAAATGAGAACATATTCCTCCTTTCCACGCTTGGATGCGTTTATTAAAGAGGAAACTAGAGACAACAACTTGAAATTGTTCAGTGTTTAGGTTCCAACATAAAACTAGAGGCCAAAGAAAAGAAAAGTGAAAAGTTTAGAACTGGAACAAATGAGGTTTCTTTCTATGGTACACAGTATTCAGTATACTTTTTAGAAAAATATTAAACCTGGTAGACATGTCAATATTTTTAAATTTCTTTATATTCACACTTAAAAGTACCATTTGTTTGTATTTGTGGATGAATGCATACATGGATTTAAATTGAGTTTCTTCTTTTGCAGAAGATATGCAGAACAGAGCAGTCTCCCCTCAGAATACTCTAAATGTAATAGTCATAGGTAATATATCTCCGGAGGAGAAAATGATCCATCTAGAGCATCCAGAACTGTAAAGAGAGCCAAGTCTATTCTTGGGTAACAATGACACTTAGACATTACTTCAGTCTTTGTGGTCAGTAGGCAGACTATCACATGGGCCCTGGTAACCTTGCCTCCTAGTCCTCATGACCTCATGTAATTCTCCTTCATTGAATGTGATCTAATGACTAAATTTTTTTTCTGTGAATATAAGAGTTATCACAATGATAGATCAATTGGTACACATGACTCAGGTCTCATGATTGCAGAGTTAACTGAACTTTAGACTTCTACATGATCTCCAAATGAGGCCACAAATACCCCCATTACTGAATGTTGACCTTGTGTTCATTACTAAGTCATCCAGTGGGTGAACACTTATAATGAATCATATTATAGTTTTATGAGCTTTACAATTTATAGTGCACAGTATTTTGCATTAAAGATTAGTTTACCAAATATGTGAAACACCCCAAAATTTTCAACACCCTATTTAGGCATTTTAAATGTTTTAATATATTGTAAATATCAAAAAATGACAGTAGCTGGGGCTCCAGGATGTCTGGGAATCTGGAGACAAGTCCATACCATCTCAATGTCTGATGAACTTTCCCTCCTCACCTTTCCCAACTTCAGTGGAGCAGATGGAGAATAATTTGGTGGGAAACAAAGAAAGTAGGAGTGTTTGCTAAGTGTATATACACTTTAATACTCCCAAAAGCTATCTGTATTTCCCTTTTTAGACAGATTTTCCTATTTCCTCAAACAAAATTTCTTGAAGTCATCTGCATTTATGATATAGACTATCATAAAAGTAATCTGGAATTTTTATATTTTATGAACATCTATGTTGCACTGTAATTTTAAGTAACCCGAGATTACTTTTTACCTCCCCATGCCATTTATCTTTACCCACATCAGACTGTAAACTCATCAAAGAAAAAAGTATGATATCCTTGTTTATCTCTTGTGCCTTATCTTCATCACAATGCCTGGTGCAGTGTGAACTCTAGATATTCTACTGAAACAGATTATTTTAAAACTGGTTGAAAAAGACACTTCCTCCTTTCTTTATTAATCAGCATGTGCAGGAAATCTGATTTTATGGGCAATGAATTAATCTCTCCTAGTAGGCCATTCATTTCATGTTAGGAGATATATGGAGTATGTAGTGGATTAAACATAGTGATAGACGGGGTGGGGGAGTTAACTCAGTGGTTCCAGCACCTGTCTTGCAAGTGCAAAGACACGGGTTCGATCCTCGGTAACTACATACAATACTGGGCATGGAGACTCATGCCCAGCAGCAACCAGTACCACATACCACAGTGCCCGGCCTGGTGGCTCACGCCTGTCATCCCAGCACTCGGGAGGCAGAGGCAGGAGGATTGCTGTGATGTGAGTTGGAGGCTGAGCTCAGGGCCAGCCTGAACCACAAAGTGAGACCCTGTCTCAAAAAAAAAAAAAAAAAATCAGTAAATTGCAGTGAATTTTATATATATGCTCCTCTGTTTCTCTTCGAATAAAGTTCCAGTAAACATACAAAAACAGTTTGAAAGAAGAAAGAAATCAAATTTATGTGAAGTTTATTTAATTCTAAGTGATAGAATACAAAAAACTCTTTCACCTGAATCAAACCACATAAAGGGCTTTCAGAAGCATCTGACCATTCCCTGCCTCTGTTCCCTCCCCATGTCCTGCTAGCCAGACAAGGAAGTGCCTCTTTCCCTGTGTCAAATCCCTTCTGTTGGACAATTAGTTTCATGTCTTGGGATCTCATTTCCTAAGGTCCTGCCAGTGACCTTCTCTTTGAAAAAAAATTCTGCTGAGATTCTGGCCAGGTGGTTTGCTCTGGCCTCTAGACAAGGGTGATGCTGGGCAGTCCTACGCAGCCTAAAGCAATATTGCACATTGCTTTCCAGTCAGGACATTTTTGGCCCTCCAATGACTGGCTCAGGAAGGCAAATGACTGGATGAAGTCTCACTATGTAAGTCATAACTATAATCACATTTGTATATTATTTTTCATTTGAAAAAAAGAGGCTTTGGCTTTAAGGTGGCAGGCAGCAATGTTAAGGCAGTCCAGGGAGCTCTTGTGACCTTTGCCAGAGTTATTTATACTCAATAAAATGGTGCTTTGAGCTGTGCCCAGTGTCTGGTTCCCCACCTCTACATCTAGCCTCATCTAAAAGAAAATCAAACTATTCACACCTATGTCTCTGTTCTCTTTCGCTGCACAGTTGGAGTTATATAAGGTTACCCTGGAACTCTTCTGAATTTTCCCTAAGAACAAACTAACACTGTAGACGATGGCTAGTTCCTTATTTCAAAGGAAAAGAAGGTCAAGAGAAGTGAAGACCATTTTTTAAAACTATAAGTTAAGATTGTCCATAATTCTTCACTTATAATATATTATCTATGTGATTAACAGAAGAAAATGTGAATTCTAAAAGATGAATATTGGCTGTGTTCTGAGCTGCAAAGAAGCCCATATTGAGAATTTAAGGGATGAAGAAGAGAGATCAAGACAGGAAGCAGTGATGATAAATGAAGAAAATGAATTAAAGGAATACACACTGCCTCTCAGGACAATTATACATCTTTTGTTATTTAATACTTATGGGAAGGAACATTTCATAACTACTTTGAGTAGACATAACAAAGCAATAATTTCCCCTTTGCAGACACCATATTTCATTTACTCAGTCAGTCAGCTGGTGTTCCCTGGGAACAACCCAGGTTCCTGAGGAACGTTAGAGGACCACGTCAGTTCTTGTTTTCCCCTGAAATTTATATCTTCTCTGAAATAGAACACATCCAGATGCATCTTGGTTGCCTCTGGAATCACTGTGACAACAACCTAGTTTCCTGAGTGATCTCCAAATAGTGCTCGTCTGGAGCGGGACTCCTAGGTTACCCTGAAGGAAACCACTAGTAGATCAGCCACAAGCAGAGTTTCCGTTAGTTATATAACCAGTTTGAATTTTAAAGCTCTTTGTAACTTGAAATTTCTTTTTAAGAGTTATAAAGATTTTCTCCGCGTAAGTATCTGTTTGTGAAACACAATGAATATATTCATTGCGAGAATTTGGTACAAATATATGTATGCACAAATCCTGATCATTTTTACTTCTTCCCTTCCTCCGATCTTCCCCATCCCCAAAGCCCTTCCCAACTCCAAAAGTCTGCCTCCTTGGCTCCTATTATTTATCGTTACTTTTTAAATTTCTTAATTATGAATATATTTTACATGACAATTATAATTTATCTCATCAGTTATTTTTTTAATTTTTGCCATACTGAAGGTTGAACATAGGGCCCTGCCCATGCTAGGCAAGCATTCCACCACTCAGCTCCACCTTGAACCCTCAGAACATGTTTTGGAATGCTACGTGTATCAAGCTATGTTTTGATACTGAGATAGAGCAATGAATAAAACAAATTTAGTTCCTGATCTCATAATGTTTTTTTGTTTGTTTGTTTTTTGCTTCTTAGTGAAAAGACATAGGAAATAAGCAAAAATTATTTGTGAATTGACAATGTTAAATCCAATGAAAGGTATGAAGCAACCAAGAAAGGTAGATAATGAAAGGTATAGGGAAAGTTTCTGCTACTTTTGAATCAGGTCACAGGACTGCTTCTTTGCTAAAGCAACATCTGAAAAGTGCCCAGAAGGATATAAAAGAGTGAACCATGTTCACGTATGCTTGACGACCTTAACATGAACATATTGATCTGTTCCAAAAATAGCAAGCAGCAGGCTCACCTGGAGCAGAGGGGAAGGAGCTAGAAATCAATGAAGGACAGAGAAGAGGGGAGGAGGGTACAAAGACTGTTTAGAATGATAGCAGTGAATTAGGTCCTATTGGATGTGAATGGTCATTGTCCTGACATAGGATTTGGAGTTCACACTGTGCGTAGAAGCCTTAAATGAGGTTTGAATAGAGGAAAATATTAACTAGGCTATTTTTAAAATATCATTTTCTACCAAACACAGTATAAGAGCAAATGTAGAATAAAGGAACCAGGCCTATCTTATAATGTTCTACATGCATATAAATACATGTCTTTATCCTTGTTACATTATTTCTTACCAGCCAGTTTACTCATATATTCATTCAATCATTCAGCACTTAGCTGTTAGCTAACATTATTGAAAACTTACTGGGAGCCTAACAGTTCATCATACTCTGAGTACACACTGATACACAAGGCATATGTTTATATTTTGTTCATGGATACTCCAGAAAGTAGCTAAAGAAAAAAGAGAAAGAATAAAAATACAGGAAAAAATGAAAGAGCACCATCTGAGATAGGCTAGAAAGCTGAGATAAGCTAGAAAGAAAACTAGATGAGGTTATACTTTAATGAGACTAACTATTCCATAAAACACATCTTGAACTCAGTTCACCTTTCCTAGGACATCACACTGAAATTTTCAGAGAATCAACTAACCTACAAAATGAATATTATTTTTATTAACAACTTCTTTCCTTTAATTAATATAATTCTTAGTGCTTGCATTCTAGAGATAATATCATTATCCAACCCTAATACATAGCCTAACAATGGCAGATATTTATTTATTTACAGTGTTTTTTGCCTTTCATTATTTAAGACAGAGTTTTACTGTGCAGCTCAAGCTAGTCTTGAGATCACTGTGTAGCTCAAGCTGGCCTTGAAGAACTCAAGAGAACGCTCTTGCCTCAACCTCTGCAGTGCTGAGATTATAGTCATGTCCTATCCTGCCCAGCTCTAGTAGACATTTTAAATACCAAAGGGTGTGACATTTGGGAGCAGGTCCTGGTTTATCAGCCAGTCTGTCCCCGTGTTTGGGTCTCCTTGGATGTTTTCTTTTTCTTTTATAGAATTTTCAATATAAACTTGTCTCATGGGTTATGGTGCCTCTGGCTTTTCCACTGTATGGCACAGGAAATGATTTTTAACCACTCCATACTGAGTCATTTCTCTTTTGTCTTTTTGGCCATAAAGAAGGTCTCATCTCTTGGCAGCAGTTATCCTCTGCCTTTGTCTCTTGGCTGTGTCCTTCTACCAGGGATCAGGTTATATATATATGGCTTTGCCCGTCAGGAGGTCATTTCATCCAATATAGGTCTTTTGGGTTTTTTTCTTATTGGAAAATGACAAATTGTCTAGCATTTCAAGGAATGAAAAGTCAAATAAAAGCATGTTCTTGTGTTTTAAAATTCTTTTTGGCTGTATACAACACTGAGTAGTCACCTTTCCAAAGAAAATGAAAGGCCAGGATCCTAGTTTACAAACTTTATGAGTCTTTGAAATTCTTATTGCCTGTTTTTCATGCCTGTGACTCCAAACCCACACTGCAGGATTGCGGCCGTGCTAGTGGAACAGACACAAAACAAACATGGCTCAAAAGGCTGTGTTATTTTTCTTTCAAGGAACCCTTAGGTGGAGAGTTAGTCAGAGCAGAAAGACAGGAAGGAAGACCACATCTGTCACTTTCAAATGAACAAATCTTTATGTCAGAAAGAAAATGAAAAAGAGAAATAAACTAACTAAATGGTTTGTACATCGAACAGATAGAAACTAACAAAAATTCAAAGCGTAGGGCAGGCCCATGATGTCTGCACAGGACGGCATCTTTGGGATATTGTAAAATGATTCCTTAAGGCCCAGGGATCAGTCTCACGTCTCTTGGTCCCCAGAAGTACAGTTATGATGAAGAATGACCTTTCTTCAGAATGTCTTTTCGACTGAATCAAGAGAAAATCTATGTATCTGTTATATCCTGGGAATATAGTCAGTTACTAAATTTTGAAAGTCAGTTCACTAGAATTGTGAAAGTTAATGAGCTCTATTTAAATTCTCAATTCTAGTTTAGTTTTCTGTGAAATATCAAAAATTTGAGATTTGAAAGCGTTGTCTGATCTAATCTAGTCTATCTATATTTTGATCTAATCTAATCTATGAACTAATCTCTTAGATGCTTGACATCTAATCTACGTGAAGGCACTAAAACCAATAATACATAGATGAAAAATAGTAATTTTTTTTCTCAATCAATACAAAAGCCATAACCAACACTTGTAGGGTAGTAATAGAAAAGCAAGTCAAATTTACTTCATATATTTTTGCATAACATTTGAAGCTTCAGAAATGAAGACCCAAAGACCTTTGGAAAGCTGAGTATTTTTATTCTTAGGTGCATTGAACTGTGATTAGTCAATCCTGTACAACTGTAAAAAAAGGTGTGACCTAATGGTAATGAATTGGTGGGAAGCTCGGCAAGCCTTGTTTGAGATTCTTCTTGGCATTTCTATGCGACATTCCTCTTAAAAGATGGGACAGAACTCTCTGGAAGATTTTTTACCTATTTTCAGGTGAAGTAAATGAGAACTCCTTTATGATCATCTTATAAGTACAAAGGTGATGGTCAGGGAATCTTATTTCTGAAACCCTCTCCATCTTTTTCAGTTCAAAGTACTTTAAGGTAATATTTAATGAGCCCTGACATATAAATAGGTAAACTTTCTCACATTAGAAAACAATAAGTGGAAAATTGATGAAAATATATGCTATGATAATACTATTAGGACAAAGTAGAATTTGATTTTTAGACATGAATATAATCTCTGAACTACACACACAAACATGAAATTCAGGAAATCATATGGAATATGACTGATTTTGTAAAGGCTGTTGATTGGAGATCATTTATGGCTCAAAAAACTTCACCTGGTTAAAACAGCTGGAGTATTTAATCCTAATGTAATTGAAGCATGTGTTGCATGCTATAACTTTTTAGAAAAGCAAAGCTTTCACTTAGTCCATATGTACAGAAATATCACTTAAGTATCACATAATTTAACTTTAGGAATCAAAATACCACAGTGTAATTGTTTAGATCAGTAATTTCTAGCATTTATTGTACATATCACGGTATACCTTACTAGATTAAAAATAACAATTTGCTAATATAGATTCAATAGAGTACATTTTATTTGTTCATGAATAATATCTACATGTTATTGAAATAATATATTACAAAAATTTCATACACACCAAAGAAACTAAAAATAAGGCAAAAGTAAAATCAATAATATTTAATATTATTTTAATAATATAAAATTGTTTTAATATCACTTATTTTTTATTAAAAGTAAATGCTCTGCATTTTAAAAAAGTCTTAAGACTCTGCTATAGTGTATCAAAATCTGTCTGAAGGTTAAGTTTATTTTAAATTTAGTACTAATAACTTCTTTAGTTTTTATTAACAGCCCATATGTCTAAACTGCAAAAGTAGTGTCACTGATTGCAATAAGCAAACACCTTTCCCTTTCTCCTTTTTCATTTTCCTTTCTTATGAAAAGAAACTTGTTTTTTTATTGCTGAAGTGTCACCTTTATCTCTAGGGTCAAGTTAAATAGAGTATGCTACATAGCATACTAGAATTGTATCTCTTATCTAAAGCCAGTTTTGATATTTCTTTTGTCAAAAGTTGTTTGCTTATCTTTTACAAAGTTGAGTGAAAGTATTTCAGATTGTCTTGTGAAATATTGACAAATTAAATTTATTTTCCTTATATTAAAATATAGTTGATAATATTTTATTCCTTACTGCAATGGATCAGGTTGTATACATATAGTAGTTATTTGCCTATAGTGCATCTCCGATTCAAATCCACTTTTTTGAATTCTACTTGTAAAGCTGTTAGTCAATAAATGCGGCATACATTTTCCAGATCTCCTCGATGGTTGGTTTCTTCTGGGGTTCTGGAAACAGAAGACAACACAAGCAGATTATACTGTAGGGAGAAAGGAAGTTATTTTTTTCTTGATTTCCTATTTAGTGCTACATTACCAGTAATAATTTATCAAATTAATGACAGTTCAGCTGAGAAAAAACAATTCATTCTAGTTTGTAGTTTTTTTAAATTTTTTTCCAATTCTCTCAGAGTCTCTCTCATCATATCCATCAGAAATTGGAAATTTATCCACCATAACAATTGGAAATTTTTTTCTTAAATATCTGAGCACTAACTGCAAGTCTTTCCTCTGACTTTCTGGAATCTGGTAGCTCTAGATTTCTCTTCACCCAGGCTGGAGTATAAAGATGGTATCATTATTCTTTAAGATACTAAAACAAGTTTTTTAAAAAAGTTTCTAATTGTATTCTTTTACTTCTTTAACTTTATGTAAGAAATGTTTTAATTTTTTTTCTTTTGGATTTATGTGTAGTTTTTATTTTTATTAGTCCTTAACTGATCTAACTGCTTTAGATAAAAAAAAAAAAAAAACCTTAGATGGCTCCCACCTCATTAGTGATAGTAACAAAAGTGAAATTACCAAATATATTATAAATTTACATAAGAAAGATTGAGCTACAATTTATAAGAGAACTTGATATCATATCGTTATGAATCATGGAAAAGAGTTAAGAGAAAATTTTTTTAAGGTTTTTTTTTTTAATCTTTATTGGTACATTACATATACACATAATGATTGCACTCCATAATGGGGATTTATACCAGTATAAGACACAACTTAATTCTCATTTTTTCCCATAGCCCTACCCACCCTACCATCCCCCCATATACATAAAATTTGTTTCCTTACTTTTTTGTTATAATCTCATTATTTTTCTCCCTTCATCCTATTTTACTTTGAGCATTTTCTCTTTCACAATATATAACATACAATTCTAGGACTCATTTACATCTTTATTTTCTCATACCAGAGAAAAGATGTGATATGTACCTATCTATGACCTATTTATTTCACTTATGAGGATATCCTCAAGGTATGTCCATTTAAGTAGAAATGATTCAAACTTATCATTTTTTATGGTAGAGTAATACTCCATTCTGTAGAAGAACCACAGCTTTTTTATCCATCCAAGTTGATGGACACTTGGGTTGTTTCCAAGATGTAGCAGTCACAAATTGGACTGCTATAAACATGGGTGCACATATGTCACTGTGACATGAGTCTTTTAATTCTTTTGAAGGTTTTTTTGAGACAGGGTCTTGCTTTGTGATTCAGGCTGGCCCTGAGCTCAGCCTCAAACTCACATCACAGCAATCCTCCTGCCTCTGCCTCCCAAGTGCTGGGATTACAGGCGTGAGCCACCACGCTTGGCACTGTGGTATATGGTACTGGTTGCTAATGGGGTGAATCTCCATGCTCAGTATGGTATGTGGTTCCCGAGGATCGAACCTGGGTCCTTGTGCTTGCAAGCCAGGCGCTGAACCACTGAGCTAAATTCCCAGCCCAAGGGGGATTTGTTAAAAAGAGTAGAGAGAAGATAGCAGTGGGCAACCATGAACTCTATAATAAAAACAAAGCAAGATGTAGAAAGATATTTACAACTTTTTATCTTTGTAAACGCTTTCAAAGTGCTAAAAGCATTATTGATAATGCATAAAGATTCAAACATATGCAATGAATGGCCAAATCCAAAAAAATAATATTTCATATAGTAGTTTTTGAGCTATTCTACTGTACAAGTGGGGTCCTTCAATGTACAGCTTCTATCCTAGAGGATATAAGCCCAAATCAGTGTCTCTGGGGCACCTTCAGGAAGAAAATAAGGAAGAGGAACAAGATGTGGAAAGAGATATCAATAAGAGTTTTCTCTTTAGCAAATAAATATAGCAATATGTTAACATTTACTAACTCCGACAGGCAAAATAAATCAATCATTTTAAACATAAAATTGTTATGGAGTTGAAGCCGAGGGTAAACTTTGTTGTGTTCAAGTTCCTATGTCTTGATTATCTGGCTTTCTTTTAAAAACGAAAAACAGTATTCCAGAGTTCAAAATTGGTACATTTTAACCCAAGGCAAATATATTTATTTTGGCAAAGCCTGAAGATTTATGAATGATTAAAGTTATCAAAATGTTAGCATTTCATTGTTAAAATTCCAAAAAGCCATTCCCCAACATGAATTCCCAGACAAAGGTGAGGGTAGCTTTTGGCTGTTTTTCTTTGAAATTCCTGGGCCGTGTTTTATTATCCGTTCTTGAAGATCACTGGAGAACAGGTGAGTTTCTGCTTCCTCCTAACTAACCCTATTTCTGTACATACTTTAAAAGTTTACATGTGAGCAGGACCAATACTTAAGACTTGGGGAATTTATTCTAGTATGTCATAAAGGATCATAACCCCGATCCACTCCTCTTTTTCAGTCCTGAGGATAAAACCTAGGGTTTTCATATACTAAGGATACATTTGCTATTTCTTAGTTCCCTTACATCCCTGCAGTGTAAGTAGCTTTATAAGATAAAGAAAAAGAGTGTCATGTAGTTTCTTGCCCTAAATCTCATTGATCCTTCTTTTTTGCTAGGTAAGGAGCAATAAGAAAAATACATTTTATTTTAGTTATTAAAGTTTCAAAATGTTTGGAAAGTAGCACATGCATTAATAAGGGATTTCTGGCGGATTATTTTTGGTCATCAGTGTTCAAAAAATCCAACCAAAAAATATTTCTAAGGAGCGGCACGTAGGTTGGTAACTCTTCGCCTCACATTCCTGAGCAATGGTATCCAGGTGCCTCTTAACCATTGCAAACACTGTGGTTGGAGAGAGCTGGGAATAATCCCAGAGCTGCTGTCTCCCTTGGGTTTTCCATTCCTTAAACGGTTCACCAATACAGGGCTAGAACTATACTGCATTGAATATGATATCGAAAGTCCAGGAAGATGTGATCTGAAGTCACAGGAGTTCCTCCTTCCCCTGCTCAATGTCTCCATCTCTATGTCCCAAATAAAAATGAAAGTCTATTTCAAAACATTCCATCCAAAGATATAGGTGGACACACTTCATCACAGGAAGTTCTGGCACCATCACTAATGTCAACATATCAGATGAAAGGAAAAGCCAATTCTGAGTCGTAGAATAGTATTTTGTCTGTTGCTCTTCCTGAGATACGAAGACATATCCTTTATTGCTTGTGCTTCATGAATGTACAAGAACACTGGAAATATTATTTCTGTTTAAAATATATCCTCATGCTTCTGAAAGTTTTGTTGATGAGTGTTATGACTTTGCACCATTAATCTTCAGAGATTACTGCCTTTTGGTGGTTTTTCAGAACTATTTAGTAGTGGGTGTAGCTTGAATGAGGCAGAAGAAAGGTATTAGAAGTTGTTCTGGAGACAAGTATAATAGCACTATTTTTCACTTAACTCATAAAGGATCTGAGCAGAGACATTCTACTGTTGACTCACCCTAAGTGAACTTCTTAGTCACAGACTCAATTTTCTTTGCAGTTAACACAGAATTTTTATATCTAACAGTCTCAACATTTGAGGAAATATTTATATCAGTGTTTCCCTGACTGCGGTGAACTCAATCCATTTTCAATGAGAATTAGCCTCAGATTTCTTGAAAAGGAAGAAGATATGGTTTACATGAAATTTTTACTCATAGGAACACCTAGAGACAGCACTCCTTAGATATTTTTTCTATAGCCTTCATCCCAAAAACTCAAAGAATTTTTTAATGTAAAATTTTATTTCTTTATCTAACTTCCATAAGTCAATGCTGAGTTTTATTATCTCATCATGTTCCATACAAATAAGTGTGTCTCAGGGTAAAATAAAGGAAAGCACTCTTCCTTTTCCTGAATGCTTGCATTGCCGTGAAGCTTTGGCAGGCCTACTCCTGACCTTTTGTTCTTTCTATTACCTAAACACTTAAGTTGGCTTTTAGAGCCCGGTGTTGTACATCTGGATTTACTACTATTAGAGCACCAGTTTACAACTAAGAAAATAATGAATGTAGCGATGTTATCATTGTGAAAAAGGTCTTCTCAGCGAAGGCATTGTTATTGTGTTCACATTCAGCAGTGTTTCTGCCTAAGGCATCGTGTCAACCTATTGCTCTACGTGAATGCTCCAGCTAACCGTAGCAGCTATTACCAAACATTCCAGGTCATGATCCTATGAAAGGGAAAAACCAACTGGAGATCAGAGAGGAAGTCCATTCCTACTCTAATGCTATTATCTAGTGTTAGTGGGATTTAGCACAGCAGTTTCTATGTGGAGAAACCTGGATCTTTATAGTTATGAAAGACAAAATAAAATCCAAGAGTTATTTCTAAAGTCAAGTCTCTGAATTACATATTTTTCTCATTCTTGTTTTAGCTTGTAAGAATGTGATGCTAGTAGATTATTGCAAGCTGAAAGTTTCAGCTGCCTATTTTTTGTTTTTAAGAAGAAAAAGAAATGTTCATTGCTTAATATATATGATGAGATACATGGCACATGGAAATCTTCTCAAATATGAAGTCTGTCAAAAAATTGTATGGTGATGGGAAGGCTGGCTACGCTTGTCATCAATTTAGTGTCTCAGACCCAATAAACACAGCCTTCTATTTCAGAGTTCTGACCTACTCTGGCGTGACCTCTTACCCATAAACCTGGATATCCCAGGGCTTTTGACTTCCAGACAGTACAAACTCAACAAATATCCATTAAAAAATAGTCAGAAAAGATAGGTCCTACATTTCAGAGGTATATTCATTCACTTAACAGACTTATAAAAAGTAACCACTATGTGCCAAACTCTATGCTGAGCAGAGTGTTATATATTTATTAGACAGTCACACATAAAGAGAAGGAAATCCTCACTATCTTAATTCTGGGAAGCAGAGGCAAGAGGATTGGAAGTTCATGTCCAACATGGTCAACTTTACTGATACCATGTCTAAAAGTAAAAAAATAACTTTGATAGAATTAGGTTCTGTCATATGCTGGTACAGATTCTCAAGGTTGAGTGCAATGATGATATGTATATATAATGTACCAATAAAGATCTGAATTTGAAAAAGGGACTATGGATGTAGCTCAGTGTAAAAGTTCCAAATCTAGTATCCCATACCACAAAAAAAAAAAAAAAAAAAAAGCATTTTAACTGCAAAAAGAACTGAAAGTAGAGAAGAAAGATCAATTAGGATCTGCCCCTATCCAGATATAATTGGGACTTTTGTAGAGTGGGTTAATACTAGAAATAAATGCAATCAAGGGACATTTAGAATCTTTCTTGGTTTCTTCTCTAGTCTCTATTTTTGTATGTTTCTCAAGCCAAGATTCCACTTGGTTTCCCAGACTCCACCAGAGGTGTGCTTACCTCACTGTAGGATCCAAAGCTTTTCAGGTGTATCTGCCTTTGCTTATGGTTAACGTTCATGGACATTACATTGGTTGTTCACCGGGTTCTTTTAAAGGTAAGTCAGTCCAGAACACTGTCTTTTTAGACACAGCACACAATCTGTCACCAGAGGCCTGGCAAGTATAGATTTCATGACAACAGTATTTCCTCCTTCTGCTCCAAGCTAATTTCTTGACAAGGCCAGCCTCATAAAATGTATATCAGACACCCATGATTACTTAACATTCATCTGATTTTCTTAAATAATTCAGGAAACATTATTGTTTGTAAGACAGGAAAACAACAGTAGAAAGAGTACAAGCACTAGGTCAATTCTACCAGATTAAAAATGCTACCTCCTTCTATGACAGCAAAACTCTGCGATTGGTACTCGGAGAACAGGAAGATGAAAGCTGTTTGCAGCAACTAGGCTACGGAGACTGACAGAATGGAGGCTGAACTCCTGCTACGGACACCCAGCAGGACCGCTCTGTGAGTAGGGCCATGAGGGCTGTGCGACTCCTTCTGTGATTACCACGGGCCATGAGGGCTGTGCAACCGAAGGGTCATCACCTCCTCTTTGTTTTGTATATTTTATGAGATACTGTTGTTAGGTACATGCCTGTGACATGAGTAAATGAGTCAAAAGCACATATTCACTCCTTTATTCATTTGGAGTTAAAGTTAAGAAGAATAATTATGTTGTTAAATGTAGCCAAGAATTCAGCATAAGAGAAAAAGGAAAGAAATCTGGTTGAAACTAAAACCATAACAGGACCAGAAATAAATTGAAAAAGTGAAGAGGTTTTGTTAAGGAAGCAGCATGGGAAGAATGAGCTGATTCTTATCCTGGCAGGAGAGAGGAAAAGCTGGAATTGGTGTTTAATTTGATGGAAACGGCGTGACTATGCATGCCCTAGCTGGGTTTACTCCATTTCCTCAGGCTGCTGTGTGTGCCCAAAGTCTCTTGACGTTTGAGCTTCTGGATGCAAGATCAGTCTAGACGTTTCACTCTCAGTCTTTTCAGAGGAAACGCGAATGGTAACCCTACCAGAATGTCAAATTGATAACCTACTTTGTTCTTACCTCATGACAGCCATGTAAGTGATATCCAAGACAATTCAAAGGAAGAAGAATTATTTCTACTTTGTAAAAAAGTAAATGCTTCCTTGAAGTCCATTTTGTGAGTTGATTAAAAAAGGGCAAACTTTTAAGCTGCTGTTTAAATGCTAATATAAAAGCAGAGACTAGATTTTCTTACCTCTACGTCCTTATTTCTCAGCATATTTACGTCTTTTCACATTAAAACCAAAGTCATGACTTCTGTAAGACAATATAGGTAGGTGAAAGAGCGGTAAATTTGGAATGCATATGAACAGCTCCTAAGTCTAACTAGCTAATCAGGTACAAGTTACTTAAACTCATGTTCATCCTTCACCTTATAAGAACATGCCATCAAAACATGTAATGGGGGGCTGAGGATATAGCTCAGTGGTTCCGGCACCTGTCTTGCAAGGGCAAGGATCCAGGTTCGATCCCCAGTAACCACATAACAATACTGGATGTGGAGACTCATGCCCAGCAGCAACCAGTACCACATACCACAGTGCTGGGCATAGTGGCTCACACCTGTAATCCCAGCACTCGGGAGGCAGAGGCAGGAGGATTGCTGTGATGTGAGTTGGAGGCTGAGCTCAGGGCCAGCCTAAATCACAAAGTGAGACCCTGTCTCAAAAAAATAAATAAATAAAAAACTATGTAATGGGGAAATATTTGAATTCTTCATACTTCCTATTTATCTCTCTTCCATTGTGCTTTATATTTTTTCTATTTTGAAGCTTAAAAATATTTGAATATAAATACTAATTTGTTTTATGTTTCCTAAAACTAGTTTATCTTAGATTTTTGAAAAGTTTTGTGTTACTATGTTTCCTTTTCATAACAATCTTTTTGGTTCATGTCTTTTACTCAGCAACTACTTTGAAGATTAACAATGTATAATGCATTATCTACTGTTTTTATTTTATTATATTATGAAATTTTGTTTTATTTTTCATAAAATAAAAAATAATGCTGTATATGAATAATCTAGAGGAATTTTCTACAGAGAATACTCACTGATTACATTTATAATTATTAGTGTACTTATCCTTTTAAAACGTAATCAGGCTTGTAATGAGCACTAAGGTTTATTTAAACAAAGACAAAAAATATTCAAGGTCCCATATGGATTTCGTGCTACTTTGAGTATTATAAACTAAAGTGTGTGTATATAGATATATACACATTATTATATTGTTATATACATTTCTTGGGAATATCAATATCACCAATTCTCCCTTGAATAAAAAATGACCTCAAGATAAGTGAAGTCTATATTTATATTTTCTAAAGTTTTCCCTTATATAAAAAATGGAAGCTGTATATGAAAGTTTTAGAATTCATACTTTTCTAACTCAATAAGGAGTATAAAGTACTTATGAGATAATTTTTTTAATATCTCCCAACAAAATTTAAAGAGCACTGTGCTCAGTACCTGGTAATGGTGAACAAAACAAGTTTTGACTCAAACACCCTGCAGCTCACAAAGTGATTTCTACTCTATGTAGATCCAGCACTTTACTTTTTGGTAGAATCCTGAGACACATAAAATAAACCACAGAGATACTAGAAGTGCTTCATCTTACTCCCAAGTAACTTGTGAAATTGCACAAAAAATTCAAGTTCAGTGTTGCACCATGTGGAATCTGTTGTGCTATTACAAAGTCTTTGGGGGTAATTTAGGGAAGGTATCATAGAGTCAGGAAGTCTTTATGAAAACTTATGGTTGTTCTAAAAATAAATAGCATGATTCATTTGCTTGAACCATAGGAACCTACACTGAAAATACAGACACACTAACACACAGCCTCTCCCAATACAATTCTCATATTGAGAGAACTGGCTGACAGGGAGTTACAAAGCAAATACATCTCTGGTGGCACTGTGATCCAAATTTCTTAGTATTTTGCCTTCCCAGAATTATTACATTTTTTACATAAGAAATTAACCTAATATGTCAAATAGTTTTTGCCTTATCTTACTTATTTTCCAAATACATGAATTGGTTATATTTAACAAATAGTTAATGCACAATTAGATTATAATTTCAGATAAATGACATTTTTTAAAAAGTATAAATATATCTCGTGTAGTATTTGTGAAATGCTTTTACCAAAATTCTGTACCTCACCTTGAAACTCCTTTCCACAGGCCACCCTCTGTACATTGATGTTCATAAGAAACATCTGCATATAAGAACATACCCATTAGAACATGGACTCTAATTGAAGTTTGGAGACATCCTTTCTTCAGAATGACAACCACATCAGAAAAATATTTGAAAAAATTCTTTCTCAAGATAGAGGAATGGCTTAAATACTCTCTAGGAATCCCATCCAACCTCTTATTTTATGTTTGAACTTGTAAAACACGTGATGATCAAATATTGAAGCTAAGGACATACTGTATCTTGTTTAGTTTGATATTCACAGTGCTGATATACTACCTAATACAGGTGGTGACCACAATGGCTACTCAGTAATGCATGCTGGATGATATAGTTTTTAAGAGTTTTTTAAAGCTGAAAATGATAAAGAATAACTAAAGTAGGTGTTTTTTTTTCAGCTGTGGACCCAAAGTATAAAGTCCCTGTAAAATTTCCATATCTACATTTTTATAGTCATGATTGAAGCTACATCCTAAAATAATACAGATACTCGACTTATTTTGGTCTTATTTCTTTATCTGAAGCTGCTTGAGACTTTTTGAAACTATTTAAATAGTAGTTTTATAAACAAAATCTGTTTGTGCCTAAAATATGTCAGTTTAGCCTAAGAAAGAGAAAATAGAATGATTAAGAGAAAATAAAATAAAATTTTAATAAACTGCTTTTAAAACTCTAAAAAAAGGAAAATTAAGTAAATTCAATTATATTTATATTTGTCCTTTATGTAGCGAAAGGGGAAAATTGAAGTTCTTTTATATACCTTCTAAAATGATCTCCTCTTAAAATGAAGGCTGTTAGTATTCTAACAAGGCCCTTGTCTCAACTCTTCTTGATAATAATTAGAAATAAGAAAAAAAAAAATGCAGCCTGGTAATTCTCTTGCATGTTCCCTTAGGTAGCAATTTATGTTTCAAATACAAGCCTGCTTTTTTGTGTTAGTTAAGAGAGAGTTGCTCTTAACTTAAAATTAGGCAATTGATTTAAAAAAAATGTTAAGCTCTCTTTTTCTTTCACAGATATGGGCAGAGGGAGATTACTGGGAGATTCTTTTACGTCCTCACAAAGCACACACACTTGAATGTACCTTTTCTGCTAGAACAATGAGAAATGTTTAATAGATAGTAAGCAATAAAAAATAAAGGTAATAGAGAGTCTAAATAGTCAAATTTATAGAAAGAGAAAAAGGAATGATGATCACCAGGGAATGTGGGGAAGAGAAAATGGAGCATCACTCTTTAGTGGATCTATCATTTGTTTTGTAAGACTAAGCATTTCTGAGATCTGTTTACCACAATGTGAATACACTTTATATTCCTGAACTGGACACTGAAAAATGATAAAGATGGCAAATGTGATAGTATATGGTGTTTTCACAAATTAAAACATCAAAAAGTCTGAATCTTAATATTGGTAATAAAATATTTGGTAATCAAAACGTTGCTGGTCAATCTTTTTTAAAATTGATTTAATTGGTACATTTAGATATGTGTTTGCTTATATGTAGATAATTCATAAGAAAATAACATCTTTCTGAATATTTGTCATTTACTTAGTACTAAAAGTTTATTCAATACTATTTACAAAGGAAAAGATGCTTTTGCTTATGCTTAGAGCAGCAAGAAAAGAAGATAAACTCATTACTACAAAAGAATCATACAATTTTCTAGTTATATTTTACTGTGAATTATTGATTCATTTATGAAAATATAAACTCCTTCATTTCAAACATTACTTAAGCCGCCATAATATAAGAAACTATCTTGATTCTCTTGCAGCTTTTAAGGGAGGAGGACCAAACCCACCACGGAAACTCACCTCGAGTTTGAGGCCAGCCTGAACTGTAACCATGGTGAAAACCCTGTCTCGAACAAGAGCAAAACCAAAACCTAAAAATCCTATTTTGTACCATACCACAAGCAAAGTTAGAGGAAGCTACACCATGGGATTTCATTTCTTCACAGTGAAAACAGAATGTATAAGTGATTATAAATGAATAAGAAGAAAATAACAACCAATAGGATTTGAAGATGATGTATGAAAGCAAAAATCTCCAAAGAAAGAATCCCCCAATAGTCAACAACATCGAAGTAAATGTTTAATCACAGAAGTGACTACAGAGTCAAAATCACATGCGCATTAAAATCAAATCCCTTTTTGAAGCCAGCAGACAAAAAAACACTGAAGAGCTAACAGGACCCTAACCTACCACAGTAATAAGTCACAAGGATTTTATGCCCTAACAGTAACTGTGCACAGTGGTCTGGTCGCTTTGGAAGGAAAATTACCCAATTACTAAAGTTTAACCTGATAATCATTTTCTACCACTGCTCCAAATTACTATCAACTTTATGGCTTAAAACAACACATAGTTGTTAGTTTACAGTCAGGAAGATCACAAGTCCATTATGGCTCTTATTAGGCTTTGACCAAGGTGTCCATCCATAGGGTTACATTACTTCTTGCAGGGTGATCTGTTTTCCATGCCTTTTTCCAGTTTCTTTGGGCCACTCACATTCTTTGGCCCAAGGATCCCTCCTCCACTTTCCACACTAGCAGCAGTGGAAGTTTCTTTTTCAAATGTCAACCTTCTGATTCTAGTTTATAACTATCCAATATTAAGGATTCATATGCATGGATTGGGATCTCTTGTATAAATCAAGACAATCTCTCCCTCTCAAGGTCCTTAACTTTAATCATGTTTCTAAAGTCTACACTGACACATACGTTAACAGATTCACAGGTTCCAGTGACATCACTGGGGAACCATTTACCTTGAACACATACAGGATCTCTTGAAATTAGCAATTGTAGCTCTGAGCCCTAAATAAATTATTCTTAATGTGCCTGAAGAGATAGTAAGAAATAGTTCACTGAACACCATATATACTTGGAAAGATTTTTCAAGTTATATGTATCCCCAAGAGAAAGGCTATATGGGGCCGGGGAGTTAGCTCAGTGGTTCCGGCACCTGTCTTGCAAGCGCAAGGACCCGGGTTCGATTCCCCGGTAACCACATAACAGTACTGGGTGTGAGACCCACACCCAGCAGCAACTAGTACCACATACCACAGTGCCGGGCGTGGTGGCTCACGCCTGTAATCCCAGCACTCGGGAGGCAGAGGCAGGAGGATTGTGATGTGAGTTTGAGGCTGAGCTCAGGGCCAGCCTGAACCACAAAGCGAGACCCTGTCTCCAAAAACCAAAAAAAAAAAAAAAAAAAAAAAGAGAAAGGCTATATGATATTGACACATTAATACAATGGAATATTGTACAGTATTAAAATAAATCTTAAAAGCATTATGCTGAACAAAAAGAAGATGCATAATTATGTAATTATGTGTGTGAACAGGTAGGCAGACAGATCAATTGACAAATATGTGGATCGACACAGAATGTACTTGTTTGCTTTGGTGTACTAAGCTCAATATTTGCTCTGCAGGTTTTCTGTGATAACTAGGGTGTGAGAGGCAAAGGAAAAGATATCAACCAGACATAATACTTCAACCTATTCAATTCAGACAAGTGTTCTCTTTAAAATATTTTCTGTATGTTTTTTGTTCTTTAAATATTTTACAGTAAGACCTGGTAACTTTAGAGGTTAAGACTTTGAAGATATTCCATGGCAGGAGCAAAACCTGAGAGGAAGAAATTAGGAAATTAAGGATAGATTAGCTACTAATATAAAGAAAGCTTTAGTTGAAAATCAGAAGATTAGGTTTTTTTATCTTGTCTCTATTACTATCTAACTCTGTAACTTTGGGCAAATTACTGAATAATACCAGATCTGTTTCTCTGTCTCAGAAAATGACCCTGATGAATCAATTTATCTCTGTATATATGTCTGTTGTAATAATAAGATATGCTATCTGATGGCTTTTGTACATACTATCATATGTTCTTACTGAAATATGTGATTTGACAAAACACATGTTCTTGAGATTGGCAATGAGATCCAACTAACTTGTACACATATATCCACATTCCCTTCTTTCATAACTGGTGACTGACTTGAAGCCCTTCCCTGTCCATCTTTTGGGGGTAAAGATGGCCAGAATCTGGGGTGAGAGATGTAGAGCAGTTATTAAAAGCAATCTAGCTGAATTTGGGAGCCAGATTTTGGTGACGCACACAGGAGAAAGCTTGGTTTCTCCATGCTCAGTAGTGAGCAGCATATCTCCGGAACATTTAATACCCTCCAAAGAAGCCTATTAATACCATAGAATTATAGCAACTGTTTGCCCTAATTTAGGAGCAGACAGTGCTAGACTATGGAGTAACTATTTCCTGGCAAACAGATATGGGCATACAAATCCCAGTGCTGCTGAGTGATTTTGCTTATGCCAAAGTGGCCACAGGCTACAGAATTTTGAAAGAATTCCCTTCACAGATGCTGTGCCACCTCACAAATGCTTCTTTTGTCCTATGTGTAAAATCAACTCTGAGGATTGCCCAGGCTTTGGAGCTCGGTTCATTTTTTCAGACACTCCTTGGCATGTCTTCAGGGGCCACGTCTTCTTCAATAAGAACAAACCACTTACTTCTGATGACATGAATTCACAAGTGCTACTTTGAGTAGGACACACGTTGCCTCAGGCATCAGGCTGGGTTCCTTGGCTCTTCTTTGAACAACCCTATTTTCATGTCCCAGTTACTCAACTTTGAGCACAGCCAAAAATTATTTCAAGCCAAGTTCTTCTAAACAAAAAAAGCACTCAGAAGTCTTGTTTGCTTCAAGCTGGTAGAAAACTCCAGCCGGATATTGGACCTATCAAGTAATTTTAACAACTAAAGGAACATATTAGATTCTTGCTCTTGTGTTCTATAATCCTGATGCCACATTCTTATTAGACATGCCTACGTAGAATTTCTATATTTTCTCTGTAAATACTGTGTTGATTTTATTGCTGTGTACATATGACAACGTTTCAGAATATGATTTTTATCATGTATGCACTCCCAATGATCCAATGAAGTGATTCCCTCATGCATATATTGCAAGTCTGTATTTTAGGAAAGAAGACCGAGATGTTACTTCACCCTCTTTGCTTTCTTACCTCTGCATTCTACTCGTATTCTAGTCATTTCTCCATAGTCTTTGGGATACTGATGCTAGACTAATGGGTTTTTTTTCCCCAACTCATTCAGTGTTAATGTAGGCAATTCATTCAAACCACAGGTTTCTAATTTCCTTTACTCATCTGTCTCTAGTCAATAGCTCTGTCCATCTGTCACTCTCTGGAATATACACCCACAGAAACTGCTCCCAGTGCTGAAAAGTCACCAATTTAACTTTCTCTCTCTCATCACAATTTCTAATCTTTCTTTTTTGCTTACCCATGAGCAGTTTTCTACTCTTCGGGCTTTTCCAGATCCCTGACCCTTTGGTTTTCGTGTCTTTTCGACACCTCTGTTTCATTTTCAGATGAGAGTTCGCCAACTCATTATTACTTTAGTAAAACCTTGATATTTTATACTACAGTACTTGCAGACATTATCTCCTTTTTTAGTCAACTTGACCTCTAACCTCCTCTAAAGTATTTCTTTTCTATCCTCACTATGTTTTGAATGTATAGTTCCCTAAATTCATACCTCGATACCCAACAACCAGAGCGATGGTATTAACAAATAAGATGGTTTTTTACTTGTCAGATTTATTTATTTATTTATTCATTTTTTTTATCAGTACATGTTCATCATACATAATGATCACATTCCTGATAGGAATTTGTGTCTGAACATAATGTTTTCATTATTTTTTTCTCATTCCTCTTATCTCCCTTCTCCATTTATAAAGCTTTATTTCTATTTTCCCCTCCATTTTTCTTCAAAATGCTTTTTCCATCTGATTAGATTAAGCATGAAGTTGTAAGGAACTGTTATCTTTACAAAAGACCTCAGGGAACTTGTTCCATCCTTTCTTCCCTGGGAACCCAGTTGATCATATCAAAGGAAGCTCTTAGCAAACACTGGATGCCCTGGCACCTTAATCTTGGACTATTCAACCTTTAGAACTTGAGCAATACATTCCTGTTGTTTATGAACTACCTAGTGTATAGTATTTTTTATAGTATCTCAAATGAATTTTTTAAAATACTCAAACTTCTTAACTCGTCTCTCAATTTCCTAGTATGACCATTTATTGTTAACTGATATTACCAATAGCTTCATAGAGAAACATGGATTAAAGTAAAAAAAAGAATGAAAGTACTCACTGTCCAACCTATAAATATACCTAAATTCGCATGTGTATTCTCCTTGTTACTCTCGAGAAGGAGCTTCTCCAACTTGAAATAGTTCCACAGGGACCTTGGATTCAGGACCTGGGTTCTCACAGCTCCTGCAGTCTCTGGAAGCCTTCAGTTTCCCTATTTATCAGCTTTACCCAAATTGTCAAGCTTCCATTTTTCTGTAGATCTCTCCTGGATCACTATCTATTTAGAGCTTTTCTAAACATCATTTAGGTAAGATTAAACATGTGAGATTTCCTTTTCTATGAAAGTTCTAGTCACTGTTTTACTCATCTTTCAATGCAATTGTCTTTTTATTATTGGTTTATAAAATTTATTTGTAGATTCTAGATATAAATCCTTTGTCAACTAAAGAGTGCAGTAACTGTTATCAATTTGCACTTTGCCTTTTAGATTTATTTATGTGATATTTTCTCTAATAGGATTTTTCATTCTACTGCAACCAAAATTGACAGATTTTTTTTTATGGTTTTGCTTTTTGTATCTCTTTTTTTTAAGTCTTTTGTTTTCTGATATAATTAAGGCACAATATTTTCTTCTAGAAAATATAAAATGTTACATTTTACATTAGGTTTTTAAATTTGCATAGCCATTCTAAAGTACAAATTTAATCAGCTGTTTTTCGTATATGATTAATTTAAGCAAAGTTTATTGAGTAGCTCAATATATACTCCAAGATTTGTGAAAGAAACAATCACTTATCAAATCTCAAAATTTATGAAAGGGCAATTTTACACTTTTTTCTAGTTAAATTCTTACTCATATTTTTATTATCATGTTACTATAGCTCCTTTTTCCTTATATTGATGCCGGGTAGGAAGAGCTCTTGAACTTTATTCTTCTTCCTAAAACTCTTTCAAATTATTTTATGATTAAACTCTGACTGAAAGTTTTAGCTGTTTGTTAATTTAAAAGCTATTTAGTATATTTTGAAAAGACATAAGTACATTTCTTAAATTCTTTTTAAATTTTTGTTACTAATACTGATTGACAATCATACTAATATACACTGGAATAAAGTGTAATGTTTTAATGAATGAAGAGTATATACGTGTGTGATTAGATCATGCGAGGTAGCATTTTCTTCATTTCACCAAATTATCCCTTTTTATGGTGAGGCATTTGATATTAGCTTTTATATTATCATTATCTTAACATATGCAAGTATAATATTATTGAACGTAGTCACTCTGCTGTGCCAGGGGTATCATAATAGGACCTTTGTCTGTTTGAAACTCTGTACTTCTGATTAATAACATTAACATTTGCATTCTGTCTCTTCTGCATTCTATCAGCTTCTGATAACCATTTATGTACCCTCTGTTTCTGAGTTCATCTTTTCTAGAGTCCACATATGTCTTTCTGACTTTGGTTATTTTCATTAACAAGATGTTCTTCAGGCTTATCACTGTTATGACAATGACAAGATTTGTTCAGTTTTAAAGGCGAGTTAGTACCCATTCCACATTTTCCTTAGTCATTAATCCCTTGATGAATACTTAGATTATTCCACAGCTTGGCTGTTGTGAATAACCCTGCAGTGAACATGGGAATACAGAATTCCATTCTACATATTCATTTCATTTCCTTTGGCTATACACTCAAACCTGGATTACTGAATCACATAGTGGCTCTATTTTGTTTTTTTTAAGAACTCATGTCACTTGCCATAACAATTGTGCCAATGTACATGTCTATCAAAAAATATAAAAGGATTTCTTTTTCTCTGCATCCTTAACAATATGTTTTATCTTTTATGCTTTTGATAAAAGTATAATGTTATATTCTGTTGTAGTTTTAATTTATATTTCCCTAGTGATTCATTATGCTGAACATCTTTCATGTACTGTTGGTCATGTGTATGGTTTTGTTTGGGGAGGGATGTGTATTCATGCCCATTGCACATTTTTAAATTGCACTGCAATATTCTTGCTCTTGATTTTTCTGAATTTCTTATAAATTTTGGAATATTAACCTCTTATCAAATGGATAACTTGCAATTTTTTCCCATTTCATGTGTTGTCTTTCTAGTCTGTTGATGGATTGTTTCTTTGCTTTTCAGATTTGTTTCAAAGCTTTTCAGTTTGATAACAACTTATTTTCATTTTTGTCACTCATGCTTCTGAGGCCATATTCAAGAACTTGTTACCCAGATCAGTATCAAGACGTTTTCTCTGTTTTCTTATAGTAATTTCATAGGACTAGATCCTATATATGTCTTAAATCCATTGTATATTGAATTGTACATATTCTGTGAGACAAGTGGCAAATTTCATTCTGCTGTATGTAGATACAAATATGTCAATATCATATGTTCAAGTAGCTGCCTATTCCCATGGTCCCTTCTTGGTTCACTTGCCAAGAACCAGTTGGCTGCACATGTATATAGATCTTATTTCCAAGGTTTCTCATAATACATCTTGAAATCAAGGAATGTGACACCTCTAGCTTTGTATGTCTTGCTCCAGACTGACTATTCAGCACCTTTTGTGGTCCATGTACATTTAAGGATTTCTTAATTCTATTTCTGTGAAAAATTGACATTGGTGTTTTGATAGGAATGGCATTGTATCTGTAGATAATTTGAGATGTCTGTACATTTTTATAACATTACTTCCTCTAATCTATAAAAATAAAATCTTTCCATTTATTGTATTTTCTTTGATTTCTTTCATCATTTAATTTACATTCTAAACTTTTTTATTTCTTTGACATAAATTTGGTTAAATTTACATCAAATATTTAATATTTTTGCTATGTACTATTTCAAAAAGGATTGTAAAAGTTACTTCATATATAGAAATTCTATTGATTTTTTACATATTGATTTTATATCTCACAACTTTATTGGATTTGTTTATCATTTCTAAAATTTTTTTATGGAGTCTTTATTGTTTACTCTGTATAAGATTCTATTACAAATAAATAAAAAAATTTTTCTCTCCATTTCAGATGACTTTTCTTAATCTTCCCTAATTGCTTTCACCAGGACTTCCAGTATCATTACTGAAAAGATGTGGCAAGAGGAGGCATCCTTGTTTTGTTCCTGATGACAAAGGAAAATTCTGAAATTTTCACCAGTAGGAATGATGTCATTAAAAGTAATAAAAGTAATAAAGACACAAATGGCCTTTATTGTGTTGAGTTAATTCCCTGGACACCTTATATATTGAGCGATTTTGTCATACTATATTGTCAGATCTTGCCTGTTGGCATTGCCCCAGTGTGGGCGCAGGAGCTGTCTCTCCTGTTACTTTGTTGCCTGTGCATGCCACGTCATGTCTCCACAGTAGAGCTTGTTTGCCATCCCAGCCCAGAGCCAGCCAATTGCGGACTAAAAGATCCATAAACTGTAAGCCAAGTAAACTTCTTCCCCTCTAACTTTGGTGTCAGATGTTTTGTCTCAGCATTGTGAGAAAAATAACTAACACATAAGTTATTAAAATCCTCTACTATTTTTTTATTATAGTCTACATTTTGGGGTCTACTAATACTTGCTTCATATGACATGTTCCAATATTGAGTATATATGTTTATAATTATTTCTTCATGATCCATTGATTACTTTATCATTTGTCTCTTCTACTCCTTTTGATTTAAAGTCTATTTTTGTGTGATACAAAGATGGCTATTCATGAGGCCAGATGTGGTGGTGCACACCTGTATTTCCAGCACTCAGGAGGAAGCAGAGGCAGGAGGGTGGCTCTGAGTCTGAAGTCAGCCTGGGCTGCATAGTGAGTTCAAGGCCAGTCTGAAATGCGTAAGACTATGTTTGCTTTCTTTTGGATTCCATTGAACTAACTGGTGCCAAATATTACAGAAAATGCTGGCAGAGAACATCACATCATATCACTCTTTTAACAAAATATTTTCTTAAAATTAAATTAACTTCCTGCTTCTGTACTTCTCTATTCTTTTACATTGAGACATTTATGTGACAGGAGCCCTGTATCCCATTGTGCATTTCCTTTAGTATCCATTTAACTTTTTTAAAAGCTGGTTGAATAAATCAAATTATCCAGGATATTCACAGTTTGCTGTCTTTTCTAATCAATTTCTAGATGAAGCTAGCACTTGAACTGTTTGGATGATTGCTATGGAGAAAGATAAAGAGCAAAATAAAAACAAGAAAAAGGTCAAAAATATACCCACTGACAAGTCAAATAATTGGACATTAAGATAAAAAAGAAGCTCAAGAGAATAGTTCTGTGAACTACTTACATGGAATAATTTCTATTCAAATGGAATATTTATTACTAAAACTAGAAATACTTTTAGTTATATTTATTACTTTTCAGTAAAATTTAATTATTCAATTAACAAACATTTGTGAATGACAATTCTCCCCCAGGAAAAAGATACAAAAAGACTATTAGTTATATTTCTTCTTCTATGTATCACAGATTTCACTAAATTATATTAGTACATTTTCAGATTGGCTTTGAATATGTCTTTAGAAGTTTTAAATGGCTTAAAATATTTCTTTGATGTGATTGAACTGCCACACCAGATGAAATTCATTTACTATCCATGTTTTTAAAAAAGATATGTTGCAATCGTATTGTCATAAACAAGAGCTGTGTAAATTCTGGATCAAGTTCTAATTTATTTGAAGACATCTGAAGTACTATCTGGAAAAATGAAGGCGATTGAAAATGAATATTTAAGGGATGAGTTGTAGGGGGAAAAGAAGTAAGGCCAGCACATATGCCAAGAAAATTCAGACTGAAACCTACTTTTTAATATTATGATAAATTGATCCTTTAAAACCATTGAAACAAGACTAGAAAATTGATCTATCTTGGTACTAGCAATATCACATTCTCTCCACTGAAAATCACATACTGTTATTCCTGTTATCAGAACATGTTTTGCACAAGTTTCCAAAGAAATGTACCTGCTGTCACTTATAAAAGCAGATTTCCATGAATTTTCATAATCTGAGTATATGGAATATTACAGTTCATAAGATGGACAGCTTTGTACTGGAAGAATCTTGAAAAGTTTAACTTTTAGCCACATTTGGATTCTTAAATGTCAATTAAAACATCTTAAAATATGTAGAGTTTACTTACAGTATCCTTGTATAAAACATCAGAGTATCTATCTTATAACTAAAAGCATTTCCATTGAGGACAAGTAGAAAAAGAGTTAAAGTTTTAAATAATCATTTAAAAACAAAACAAATAAAAATGCAAGAAAGAAAGAGGGAAAAAGAAAAAAGAAAGAAAAGTTGAGAGTCCGGAGGAGAAAACGATGTAAAGGTGAATTAACACAGTTCAGCAGCTCTTGTTCGTAGGGACGATATGTTGTAGGTGGGTATGGCTGTGAGATTAGGATTCTACCTTGGTCTTGACAGAAAAGTGTTTTTAGAGAACAAGTAATCTGAAGAACTTTTAGAATCTCACAGACTAGAGTGATGATGATAAGCAACTAAGAGTCCTTCCTGCTCAGACATTTTTCTCTTCAAAGCATTTGTTGAATCATACATAAATGCAAAGCACTTAAATAAAATAATTTTGGAAAATAACTTAATTTGACTTTAATACTTACTTTAAACTTTCAGTGATAAAAAAAGTCTGATAATTGCCTAGTAAAATCCATGGAATGAAGCAGTCTAGAAATAAATCTATTTCTAAGGTAACTCAATAATGACAGAGCCATCTTTTAAACTAATGGCTGTGAAGCAATTAAATAACTATATAAAAACACAAATTTCAAGCCTTAATCACAAAATAAATATCAGTTTTCGTAAGTTAAAAATGAAATAGTCAAATTATCAAATTTCTAGAAGAAAAGTCATTCAGGAAGTCTTTAAATTTTATTTCTTCAATAACATTTAGAAAATATGAACCATAAAGAAAAACAGCAGCTGAATGTTATCAAAGTAAATGTCCACTCTTGGAAGGACACTGTAAAGGACATGACAAAGCAAGTCACACGTTTACATAACACATATTTGGTAAAAGACTTGTTTTGAGAGTACATTTTTAAGAAAGATATAGAATTTAGTAATGAGAAAATAATCAATAAAATAGATCAGCTACTGTAGTAAGTTCTCACCAAAGTGAAGCATCGTTGGGAGAGTGGCTGAAATATTCAGATTGGATAAAGGTATAAATCTAATTCTACTCTGTTTACAAAGTAAAGTTAAATAATAAAAGGATAAAAATTGAGAACAAATCAAGGAAAATAGCAAAGTAGATTTTAAGGCAGAAAACATTGTCATATATAAAGAGAACATCTTCTGACAAAGCTCCCAGTGCAATGGAAAGATATATGTAACCCCAGTTTCAATGTACTTAATACAATATACATACAAAAAGCAATGCAAAATTGATGGAATTGAAAAGGAAAAGAGACAATTCAAACTAAAAATACAAAATAATAATAAACTTGCTTAGTAACTGAAAAGGTAAATAATAAAAATGAGAAGGGTATCGTATGTCTAGGGCTGTGATGATATCAGTCTACTAGACAATATAGAAAGAAGGTTAAGCAAGTTTAGGAAGTTCCATGTAATTTATCCAATCTTATGTCATATTTTCATAAGCATAGTGAAACACTTTGAGGATGGAAACTGCAGAATTTGTTCCATGTATAACTAATTCACATATTGCAAAGCAATGTTTAAAGTACACCTGAATTTTGACCCTTTCGTACTACATGAGCTTGGCATTGGAATTTATTACAGCAAAATATTAGTGCTCAAAAAATGTGGTCATTAGAGTATTTCAGATATCAGATTTTGGAATTAAGGATATAGTGTGTTAAAGGATCTGAAGAAGTTTTGCATTATCAAAATGTACGCATGTTTTCTAAAACAATTTGTTCAAGGAAATTTTTAATTGCAGATTTTATTAAAGTAGTTTTGAAAATGTATTCTCAGGAAATATTGCTTGACCTTCACAGTTTTAAAATATATGGAAATTTACAGAAACATAATATATTGCAATACTGACTTCTTAGAAAAATTCAGAGTTGCTAAATAGACTACCATACAAGTTGTTATTAAAATTATAAAAGACTTCATAAGTTTCATTCCTTCAAGTTAATGTGTTACCAACTGAATTTAGAGTAATTTAATTTCTAAAAGCATTTGTTTTCAAAAACAGCTTCAGAAATGTCTAATAGTACACTGAAGTTTTTTTTCAATTTGCAATTTTTTTTTTTTTTTTTTTGAGACAAGGTCTTGCTTTGTAGTTCAGGCTGGTCCTGAACTTAGCCTCGAGCTCAACAATCCTCCTGCCTCTGACTCCTGGATTCTAGGATTACAGGTGTGAGCCACTATGCCCAGCTCTGTGGTATGTGGTACTGATTGCTGGTTGGCATGTGTCACCATACATGGCATTGTTTTATGTGGTTACCAGGGATAGAACTTCAGACCTTTCTCTTGCAAGGGAGGCGCTGGAACCACTGGCTAAATTCCCAGCCCAACTTACAAATTTCTGAGTATGAACACTTCGGGACTATTTCTTAAAAGAACACATATCCAAAATTATCAAGTTAATATTACTGACAATATATTTGGAACTTAATTTAGGGTTGATAATTTATTTTGTTAAATATTAAATAAAAAGAACATATAAACCCTGCTTTGTGACATTTAAATTTTGATGAGTACTTATCATCTGAAGACTATTAATGTCAGTTGAAAGTAGTTGTCAAAAAAATCTAGAAAAATTTATAAAAATGTTTCAGCTTACAAAATTATTTTATTTATTCCTCACAGCAGAAAGATATGCTCTGGTATTAATATTCCTACCTTACATGTTAGTAAATTGAGATTCAAATTGCTTACCTTTTCCTATACCACTCAATCTCATTCTACACAGTTTACTCTTGCTTTTTTTGATCTTTTGGCCATATATAAAAGTGTCACCTACGTGCTGTTTCCAAACACTTTCTCCCAAACAACCCAGAATTCAATTCTCATTCAATCATGAGGATGTTTGTTCACTAATGAATCAATTAATACAGTTAAGAAACTAATCACTAGTGAAAACAACAAGACTTTAAATTTTATTTCTTCAATAACATTTAGAAAATATGAACCACAAAGAAAAACAGTAATGGAAT
>PVIR01019323.1:0-16248 GCA_004026965.1 Petromus typicus
CCTGGAAGCTGTGCGATGTGTTGCTGATGGGGGAGAGCACAGGCCTGGACTGAAAAGCTGGCTTGGCTTGCGTTGCTCTTTCCAGAAAGTGGAAGCCAAGGGCAAGTCAGCTGCTGCTGGGGAAAAAACTAGTAAAAGTGGGAATGTGAAACTAGAAGATGTGAAGAAGTCAGAAGAGAGTCACAAAACTCAACCTCCAGCTGCAAAAGACAAGAAGGAGCAGAGGAACCAGAGCACCGCTGCGCAGGAGGTCACGGCAAGGTGGGGCGGGGCAGCCAGAGTGAGGGACCCATGGGGGCTTGTGCACACCTCTGTCGAGTCCCACTTTGAGGGAACTGCCTACAAGTGGGCTGGCCGGGCACCTGTTGCAAATTCTCCTTTCCCGATCGTCGTTGGGGTCCCAGAGCACACACAGACTTTGAGAGTGCAGGAGAGGCCCAGAGCCCTCCCTGGGCCACCTGGGCACAGGGCAGAGCTGCCCCCCCTGACCCGGACACCGCTGTTCTCTTACTTGGTGTGTCAGCGCACAGTGGGGCAGCGAGGATGTGCCTGTGCACTCGAGTGTGCGCACGGAGGGACAGGCAGTGACTGCAGTGCCTCCCCGTCCACTTTCCTCAGCATGCTGGGCCCTGGGGAAGGAGTCACCGTGTACTTCCATGCCATCATCTCCAAGAAGTTTGCGTTTGACCCCAGCTGCCACCAAGTGTTCGTGCGTGGTGATGGACTTGGGAAGCCAAAGTGGACAAATGCTTGCGAGATGCACTGTGCCAGGTGAGCACAAGGGCTGGTCAGGGTGTAAGCGATCACTGTCACTGAGGGCGGGGTGCTTTCTCACACTGGCTTGTCGCTGCCCTAGTCCAGACATGGGCTATGAGTTGGCATCTGTTGGTCTGGGCACTGCCCGCTGTGGTGGCTAGAAAAGAGCTGACATCCTCAGATGCACCATTTTTGTTGTTTCATTCTGTTGGTTTTTTGAGATGGGCTCACATTATGTATCCCTGGCTGGCTCTGACCTTGATTCTCCTGCCTCAGCCTCCTGGGTGCTGAGATTACAGGCGTGTGCCACTGTGCCTGGCATTCCTGATGGGACTTGGGGATAACTGCTCAGTGTCCCATTGACTCATAGGGTCTTAGAGGAGAATGACTGTCTCATCGAGGGCAGCATGGTCATTCCCAAGCAGAGCGTGGACTGTCCCATACCATACAAGTACGTCATTGTCCGAGGCGAGGGATGTGTGGAGTATGAATTCATCCACAAGAAGCAGAAGAAAAATGAGCACATCAACCGCTGTCTGTACATCCGGGCCCACCTGCTGGCCGAAGGAGGTGAGCATGAGATGTCCTGACCAGGCGCCTAGTCCTCTTGGCTCTGCCTTGGCCCTGCCCTCTGCCTTGATGCTTCCAAAACAGTCTCTGAAAAGTGCATCTGTGGCTGTGTAGGAGCTTTTGGGCCCCTCCCTCTGCTCAGTTTGCCTTGACCCAAGACCCTTGCACTGAGCTATATTTCCATACCTTTACAACCTTCTATTTTTTTTTTTTTTTTTTGAGACAGGGTCTCAATTTTGTAGTTCAGGCTGGCCCTGACCTCAGCCTTGAACTCACAGCAGTCCTCCCGCCTCTGAGTGCTGGGATTACCAGCGTGAGCCGCCACGCCTGGCACTGTGGTATGTGCTACTGATTGCTGCTGGGCATGAGTCTCTACACCCAATATTTTTATATGTGGGTACCGGGGATCGAACCAGGCCCTTGCACTTGTAAGGCAGGTGCCAGAACCACTGAGCTAAATCCTTAGCCCTAAAACCTTCTATTTTTTTTTTTTTTTAAGGTTTTTTGAGACAGAGTCTCGCTTTGTGGTTCAGGCTGGCCCTGAGCTCAGCCTCAAACTCACATCACAGCAATCCTCCTGCCTCTGCCTCCTGAGTGCTGGGATGACAGGCGTGAGCCACCACGCCCGGCACTGGTATGTGGTATTGGTTGCCGCTGGGGTGAGTCTCCACACCCAGTATTGTTATGTGGTTACCGGGGAATCGAACCCGGGCCCTTGCGCTTGCAAGACAGGCGCTGGAACCACTGAGCTATATCCCCGGCCCTAAAACCTTCTATTTTTGAGATAAGGTCTTGCCACATGATCTGGGCTGGATTGGAACTTGCAATCCGTTCAGTCTTCGGAACAGCCATGAATTTAGCCTCACCCAACGGCAGGTACATGGCCAGGGTTCCATGCTGCAAGGGAAGGTACCCTGTCCTTCCTGTGGTGGTGTCACTGCCCCCCCAGCAGGCAGTAGAACTTGGAGGCCTCGGTCATGAGGAGAGTGGTGCTTGGTGCTGGGGAGCTGTGCTATCATCGTACGGAATGTGTGACCTGTGTACGGTCAAGTACCAAGAATGTGGAGTGTGTAGTTACGCAGGGCCATGGTGTGGCTAGGCCTGTGCTCACGGGCTCTGTGGGACATTCTCCACACAGGTGCTTGCAGGGCTGGCTGGTGGGACCTCAGCTTATCTCAGAGTCTTCTGGTTTTCCTTCCTTTTTTCTCTCTCTGGCCACTCCCCAGAGTCACTACCACCCAGGAAGGGCCTTAGTTCATGAGCTGTTGAGACCTGAGTATGACATTGTTCTTGCTGTTACCATAGAATGGCATCAGTATGATGATGTCTGCATGAAGCCCCTGGGGAGGATCCAGAAAATGAAAGATTATATCATCGATGAGACAAGGAAGGAGGTTGTGGCTGGGAAGCACCTGGCAACAGTGGTCATGCTGGACCGCATCTTCAGCGTCCTGGAGGCCTGGAGCCCTGTCAACCTGAAGACCTTTTTCGCCCAGTTCCGGCAGTTCTATTCTGTTGTCCAAGAGCCGGTGGTGCATGATGGGCAGATGGAGAGGTGGCATGATCTGCAGTACACGGAGAAGGAGGTACAGGTTTTGCTTGTTCTGAAGAGTTCTGTTATGGCAGTGTCCCCTCACCCCCAGGAGGGTAGGTCACCCTTTGACTGAGTGGCCGGACACAGATGGAGGCAAGAAGACAGTTCTGCCCCTTTTCCTCATATAGCCTCATGCAACTTCTCTTCCTCCTCCATTTCTCCCTCCTAGTTCCTGCCCAATTCGGTGCCCTGGTCTGGGGCCCGGGTGACCTAGAGCTGTCCCTGCATGAGACAGTGGACCCTCATGAGGACCTGGGTGCTTGAGGTCCTCTCCAAGGCACCCAGACTGTGTGCTGGCAGGCTTGCTGCGGGGTCCTGGGCCTCCTTTGAGTTCTCTGTGCCCACGGCACCGCAGTCCCCTGCTCAGCCACTGTCCCGTCTCCAACCTCTGTCCCAGCTCGGTGGCAGGCCCTGATGGCTCATGCCTGGTCTTTGTCTCCTGGGTGCAGGTGAAACAGCACCTGTGGGAGCACGTGAAGAAGAAGATGGCCCCGTTTCTGGAGGGCAAGAGCGGGGAAGCCCTGCCTAAAGACTGCCCAGTCAGGAGCAGGCTGCAGATGGGCCTGATTGTCCTTTTTGTGGTGGAAAACATTGACATGCCCTTGTCCAAATCTGACATCATCTCCCTGAGCTTCCTCCTGACCCCGAGTGCCAGTTCCTCAGAGGCCCTGCAGGGCGACCTTGAGCACTTCTGCGCCATTCCTGAGAGGTACTTCTGTGTGTTGTCTAGGGGTAGAGAGCTATTTATTTTGGCCTTGGTGTGATCCCCAAGCAAGCCTTCGTGGCAGGATGGCAGAGAGCACGAGGAGGACAGCAGAGGAGTGCGTCACCCTGCCACTCTCTCCTGTCTTGTAGGCTTTCTTGGCGTGTGCGTTACCTCTCACACTACTGCACTTTCTTTTTCTTTTCCCCTTTGATGGCACTGGAAGTCAAACCCAGGGCCACACGCACCGTGCAAGCTCTGCTGTGGGGACACAGCCTAGTCTCTCTGTTTTCCCAAATATGCTGCTCTTTATACAGCTTCTTGAAGCCAGCTGTGGTGGGTGGAGTGGGAGGATCAGTTGAGCCCAGGAGTTTGAAACCAGCCTGACCAACATATCAAGAGCTCCTGTAGCAAGACAAATAAATAAAACGCAAATAAGAGCAAAGAGCTCCCTGCCACGTCATGCACCTTGGGCTGAGGCTCCCTGCTGGCCTGCTGTGACACGCTGCAGGGCCCGCAGCTTTGCTCCCCACCTCTGTCTGTGCCGTAGAGTTCAGGAAGCACATGGTCCCTGCTGGGCCACAGAGGACTTTGTGACAAGGTGATGGCCTGTCACGTGGTTGGGGAGGTCAGGGCCAGGCCTTGTCACAGTGTGGTCTGTGGCTGTGAACTTGGGAGCTCTCCCAGGGAGCCAACCCGAGTGGCTTTCTGGATTGTCTGCTGCCATTTCATGTGTCCCCAGCCCCAGGGAACCTCTGTACTATTGCAGAAGAGGAGAAACAGTGACAAAGGGAACATACTAGAATTGGTGCAGGTGTCTGAGAGGAGTCCGATCCATTAGTACTCTATTCGCCCCTGAGTTTATGAAGTTGCTTTTTTGTATTTAGATCCAATATTGCCAGACACCCTGGGTTCAAACCTACTGACATCTTCCCCAAGGGCTCTGCACGGACTCTGAGCCAGGATCCACACACTGAGATCCCCCTGCCATCCAGTGGGGCAGGAAGGACTCCCTTGGGGTCTGTGGCAGGGACTCAGTGAGCACACAGCCCCAGCACCCCGAGTCTCCCTGCCCCCATGTCTCCTGGGCTGGTGACGCCATCCAGCCATGCAGGTGGTGGTCACTTCTCCAGGACACAGCCAGAGACAGTCTGACATGTGACATCTTGGTTCCCTTCTAGGTGGCAAGAATACCTGGTGAACCTGTGCCAGCAGTGCATGGAAAAGGGGGCCCACCAGTGGCTAGGCACCCTGCCAGTCCTGCACTACTGCATGCAGCTGACTCCTGCCAAGAACGAGCCAGTGAACGCCCCGGAAGACACTTGGGCAGCCCTTGAAGGAATCCCCTTCTCAAAGTTTCGGGAAAGCGCAGCCAATCAGTAAGTTGAGGAGCTGCCTCTTGAGAAGCATTTGGGGTGGCCCAGCACTCAGGGCTGAGATGCAGTCTGTCCCTGAATAGCCGTCCTAAAGCTCAGGCTGGGGACTCTTCCCAGCACACTTGTCCACCTCTCCCGCGATGTGTCATGTGGTTTCAAGCACTGTGAAATGGAAACACTCCCAAAGAGTACAAAGAGACCAGCAAGCCCAGAGGTTCCCGTGGACTCTGTTGTACATGTCTCTGGGTTCTATCCACACAAGGGTATCTTGGGGCTTAATATGCTTAGGAGAACGATGATAGTATAAATAGTAGTATTTATTAAAAGGGTGTAGTGGTGCACACCTGAAATCCCAGCATCTGGGAGGTTGAAATAGGAGGATTAGAAGTATGAGCCCAGCCTGAGAGATTTATCAAGACTTTGTCTCAAAATGAAAAATAAAAAGGGCTAGAAATATAGCTCAGTACAAAGGCCCTGGGCTTAAAGAATATATATAAAATTTAAAAATATTTACATATACAGTATTTATTGTTTTACACTTTAGTTTTTTTTAAACTAACAGTGATGCATCGTGTGTGTGTATGTGTGTGTGTGTGTGTTTGTGTGTGTGTGTGTGTTTGTGTGTGTGTGTGTGTGTGTGTGTGTGTGTTGCTGGGCATGAACTGGGCCTTCTGTGCACTACACCTGATCTACCCTCCCAGGCCCTGGGAAATACTGAGTATCAGGACACACACATCCCCAGGGCTTGGGTGAGGACAGTTGCTGAAGAGTATGCCAACTTTTGTGGAGACAATTCTGTTGTTAGCATTTGGGTTATTTCTGTTGCTTCTTTTTATGTTTTTCTTTTAAGTGTTTTTGAGACAGGGTCTCACTTTGTAGCTCAGGCTGACCCTGAACTCTACCGCTGACTATACCTCACCTCGATAATTCTTTTTAAAATTTGGTCAAACATGAAGCTCCTTGAGGTGTGTGGCTTGGTGGCACTGAGATGCCGCGTGTCCGTGTGGCTGTTCTCCCCTCCCTGCTTCTCCAGAAACTGTTGGTGATCTATTTCCTGAGTATGAGTGTGTCTGCCGAGGGATCTCGTGTCTGTCCCTTTGCGATGGCCACTTTCGTTCCACATAGGCTCCTAGGGCTTGCTCCCATTTTAGCAAACTCTTAAGATGCTGCTGTTCATGCTTCATTTCCACCATGTTTCATTTCCACATGACATCGAAATTAGATATACAGTCGCCTCTTGGCTGTGAGTCTCTTCCGTCACAGTATGTTTTGTGATCTCACTCAGGCCCTTCTCGATGTCGCCATTTTCTTACTCAGGAGTGAATTGCTTCAGTTTGTGGAAAAGAAGAAGCATTTGCTCTACACCGACGAGTACCTCTTCCGGTCCTGGTTCACTCTGCTCCCTTTGGCAGCCCTGGCTCAGTACTTGGACGAGGCTACCGAGCTCCTGAACCACGTGCCTGCTTACCTGCTGGACTGTTTCCTGGGGATGAACTATCGGCTGGTGGAACTTCAGATCTCTCGCCAAAATGCGGAGGTGTGTGCGCATCTGGGGTTGGCGATTCTCTTCTGGGGGACGGGTGGGGCCAGGGTGGGATAGGGCACTGAGATATAAGAGAACCCAGGGGGTCATTTTACTTTTATGGCCTAAAGTTTGATTTCTGCAAGTTTGTTTTGTTTCACTAAATACAACTCAAGAGAATACTGGCTCTTTGTTATTAATGGCTGTTGGAGGCCCAGTTGGCAGGCTCTGTGACTGTGACCTGCTTCATAGCTGCCATCTCTCCATTTATAAATTTTGGGGTATAGAAAATAGTGTCATCTTAAATCCTGAATTTTATTGGTGAGACATGTTAGTGCTTGAGCACTCTAAGACTTATCTGTTGGAAGAGGAAAGGGACTGTCACACTGTTCAGGTATATTCAAGATTCTCCTCAGTTCTGCTTCCCCTGAGCTAGCATGTGAGGGCTCATCTGTCATTTCCCCTTCTTTCCATGTCCTAGGATGTTAAGGAAGTTTTTAAGAAGCTGTTGCAATTCGTGGACACTTACCATGGCGTGTAAGTAAAAAAAGCCAAGTGCAGCCATCCGCAGGTTGCACCATTGCCCCTGCTGATTGGCAGCATCTCCCACTTGCTGTGAGGACAGGAAGTCACAGACCTGTCTGTCCACCCATTGCTCTTCACAGGTCACCAGGCTAATCATTGAAGTTTTTATCAAGGCTAAGGTTTTGTTTTATTCCTGTCTGGTCTTTTTTTCCTGTGTGTTTTTCATTTATTTATTTATTTTATTATTATTTTCTTTTTAAGGTTTTTTTGAGACAGGGTCTCGCTTTGTGGTTCAGGCTGGCCCTGAGCTCAGCCTCAAACTCACACCACAGCAATCCTCCTGCCTCTGCCTCCCGAGTGCTGGGATTGCAGGCTTGAGCCACCACACCGGGCACTGTGGTATGTGGTGCTGGTTGCTGCTGGGGTGAGTCTCCAAGCCCGGTATTGTTATGTGGTTACCGAGGATCGAACCCGGGTCCTTACGCTTGCAAGACAGGCGGCGCCGGAACCACTAAGCTAAATCCCCGGCCCATGTTTTTCATTTATTTTTAAATGTTCATCATCACTGTACATATTTATATTTGTGTCCTGCATTTTTTCCCTTTCTTTTGTTATTGGGGTTTGATCCACAAGGCCTTCACACTGAGCTACACCCCCTAGATCCCTAGCCTTCAAAAAAGTATTTTAACTTTTGACACAAGGTCTCAACAAGCTATGAAGCTACCCTGGCGGAACTCTGACTCGTACCGCATCACAGGAGTGTGCCACCACACCTGCCATCATCTTACTGCTTTACCATTTAGTTTTTATGCATCTTTTTCACGTCAGACCCTTTAAAACAGAAAACTTGGGCAGCTTCTCCTAATTATCTGAAATCGTTTATCCTCCCCCTCTGTGTGCTGTCCACCTGTGGGATGGACAGCATATAGAATGCAGGACAGAGCGGTGTGCTCCAGCGTCTAGGTTTCGGGATTCCTGCCCCTTCATTGTTATTGCTCTCACCTCTCTCCCACCCAGAAGATGAGTTGCTTTTCACGTGTATATAATATTTTCCAGTGAGTTCTATATATCACTTGCTGTTTTTCAGAATAAGGGGTTAGGGTCACAGGTATTTTAATTTGCTTTTGTTAGAACAGTGGGACCACAGAGACGAAAGCAAAACACCTTGTTCCCTTTTACCTGAATCACAGTTCAAGGATGATTGAAATCTTCCAGGCATGGTCCTAGAGCAGGTTGGATATGGGCTTTACTTGCAGGTCTCAGACTTACTTGCAGGTCTCAGACGGAAGGGCAGGTCATCGTAATGAGCTTTCCCATTTCTCCTGGGTGACATGGTGATTTTTCTCCACTCCATGGATAGAATTCTGGAGGAGACTCTGGTGCAGTGTTACCTGCCTCTGTGCCTCAAACTGCATGAAGCTGTCTGCAGCAGCACGGGAGAATGCTTTCTCTATGAGATGCCAGCCTTATCAGCAGAACTCATCTGCAAGGTGATTAAACTTCAGCCACTAGAGGTAAGTAGAATTAGTAGCTCCAATACTATGCTGGGGGAGGTATGCAGTTTCTGGCAGCCTCTATTTAAAAGGAAAATACATTGGTCCCCTTGAGTGTAGTAAACAGGGGAAGGGACCGTAACTAGAACTTTTGCATTAAGTTTTAGTCTCCTGTGAGTTCACGGCACATGGCGAAATAATTAATAATTAGGCAGAAATGAGACTTAGAGAAAACTGAGTTTGGGTCTGATCCATGCTACTCTGGGCGGCAAGGACTCCGGACCCCAGCCTGCCATACCTTTTATTATCTACATTCCAGAATACCCGGAAAGGCAGGGGCACACCAACAGTAGTCCTAGAGAAGTTATGTAGATGAGGATTCCTTGGGGCAAGGCAGATGTCAGCAATAGTCCTTGAGAAGGGGGAGATCCAGTGAAGTTCTGCCCTGAAGCATCACAGCATGTGGGACCGTTGAGTCCCTGTTGTTACCAGAGATGAAGACAAGAGTCAAGTCCAAAGTCCTTTGCAGGCAGGAAGTCCTGGTCAATTTTGACCTTGCAATTCCCAAACAAGGGTGGTTCCCAACACTTGAGGTTGGCTGGTGTGAGGCAGAAGGGTTGATCCAGCTGGATCTGTGTGGGGTTCTTGCTTGGTACTGGGTTTTGTTACGTGTGTCAAGGGTGTTCCAGGAGCCAGTGTCACAAAGCACCGTCCAGGGCCTCTGGTAGGGAAGGAATTTTAGTAGATGTGCTGCCGAAGCGAGCACTGGTAGGGAAGGAACTGACATCCAGCACCTGTGATGTCCCTGGACAGCCTGTATAGCTGGCAGAGAGGCCAGGCGGGGCCTTCCCAGTAAGGTGGCCTTTCTTTTTTCTGGATTCTTCTGTTCACAGAAGGTGGAGGAAAACACATGAGGTCTTTCTCCTTTGGAGTCCTTGTATTTACATTGTAATGCAGTGCGGTAGCCAAGTCCACATCCTACACGCACAGCTCTGAGCCCTGTGTCCTGTGTCTGTCACTTGCTCATCACCCGACTCCTGCGGCACACAGTAGGCCAGCTTCACTTGGGCTCCTGATTTTAGGTCCTGGTCATTGAGCCCAAGGCTGGCTGGCTCCAAAGCAGAACAGAACAGGCCTGAAGGAGGGAACATCAGCCGACTGTGGTCACCAGAAAGCACAGACAGAGGAGGAGCTGGGGACAGAACGCGCCTTCAGAGTCTCCCCCACTGACCTGCCTCCAGGACCAGGTCCTATCCCAACAGAATGTACAGAGCCCCATGGTCTAATCATCTTCCAAAGGCGAGATTAAAACCAGATTGATCCCGTCTCCATGGGGCCCTCACCCTCTGCACTCCAAAGGGAACCTTGTTCCGCTGTCTCCCCAGTCGGCCGTGGCTGTCTCTGAGCATCACTTGGCACCTGGCTTTCTCCTCTCACCTCCGTGCCTTGGGGCCCTGATGCCAGGAGTTCTTTTTCGTGGCTTCAATGTCACCACCTGAGTATTCGGAGGTTGTATTTGGAAGTGATGTAGGATTTTATATTGAGACTGTTTCTCAACCTTATTATAAGTCCAATTGTTAACTGTAGTGGAAAGTAATAATTAGATCTCAATTTTTTAACCTCATCCTTTTCAGTTTTTCTTCAAGATAAAACAGAGACCCATTCAGATACGTTTTATTGGTTAAAGAAACATGAGTAAGCTGCCATTTAACCCATCATGGACAGGTTCCTGCTTCCAAATGAGTTGGAAGCACTTAAGAAGTGTGGCAGTTACATAGAATTGGTTTTCCTGTAGAAATTATTATCTTCATCGTTGGTTGAGATCAGGGGTTAGTCAAGTCCTCGGTGGCTTAACAAGTACACTACCTATGCCATAAAAACAGAAAAACTTTTGTGTCACTAAAACTTAATGCGACAGACTTAACGGGACAAATGTTTGATTTTTGGTGGCTGGTAGACTGATCGGATTCAGTGAGAAGGACCACACGCTGGGGCCCGCCAAGTGTAGCCTCAGCTGCTTCCTTTAGGTTGTTTCTTTTTTCTTTCTTTCTCTGTCAGTACTGGGCTGGATCCCAGGGCTTTCTCACCCAGCTGCATCCCACCCTGCAGTCCTCTTGCCCAGAGTGCTGGGGATGACAGGCGTGAGCCACCGTGCCTGGCCCATCTGGCATTTCTGTGTGTATGACAGTGGTAGTTGAGGGGGTTGGGGCTGGAGTTGTGTTGGGGTTTACCACCCTGTCTGGCCTTCATTTTGCCTCTTGATGCCCTCACCTTGCCCTGTGCCAAGTCCAAGGGACCATTAGACTGGTGCTGCCTGTGGCAGGCACCGTCCTTCAAGTTAGTTAGTGTGCTTGGGGATGAGCCGAAGGCATAGGTGCACACTGCTGAGGAATGTTCTGGAAGCTGTCATGCCATCTGGGGACTTTAAGCAGAGGAGAGTGTTTTGCTTTCACTTGAGAGTTAGTCATCTGTGCAGTCTGCCTGCTCTCCCTTTGCCTCGGGTTCTGGTCAGCCTCACCCTGAGCCACGTCTGTGCCCTCAGGGCCACCTCATCCTTCCCCCACTCCTTCCTCCCACTGGTTTTGACCTCCTAGGACCTCTCACTTTTTCATCTTGGAACTCAACATGGGTTGGCATCTGTCTGTGAAGTGCCCATTTCTCGTGCTCTGATTGGTTCCTTATGGTAGGAGCTGCCTGTCCATCACACTTCCCCGCCTTGGCAGAGGGCCGTGAGGTGGGCAGGGAGACACACAGGGCCAGCCAGGTGTGGTGGGTCCATGCAGGAAGAACCCGCCGGGGCAGCCCTGCAGGGCCTGGGGCGCAGAAGCGCTCAGCTTCCGGAAGGAGGAAGCAGCCTGGGAAAGGGGGCCGTTCTGTGGCTGGTGGAGATCTGAGGAGGGAAGGAAGACGCCATCTTCCCCATGAGTGCCTGGGAGGAGGGTTCGCTGGCCTCCTGGCCAGTGGCCAGGCTGCTTTCTCATACAGACTGTGTAGCCATAGGCTCGGGCTCTCTGGAAATTCTGTTGGGGCCCATTTCTCTTACCTGATCTGGAAGAGGCAGGGTCTCCTGGGGACCCAGGCTGCCGGACTCTTGCTGAGACCTTTATGGAGTACACAGGCACTACACCTTCTTGGCAGAGCGCAGGGTCCTGGGGAGAACAATGTGGTTGTCCAGTGGGCTTTGGACAGGCTTCTGGGCATCGGCAGGGATGGGGGAGCTACAGAACAGACCCAGTACCCTCTCTCGTGTCCCCACAGCATGCAGCAGGTGCAGGGGCGGAAGCCAGCAAGACTGTGTTCCAGGGAGTTCTGAATACCACTCGAAACTGGCTCACAAAAGTGTTGAAGAGAAGCATGTTGTATTCAGTGGCAACATCAGGTGTCATATTTTCTTACCCGAGAGAGATTCAGGTAAGTGCCCAGGCACTGAATGGGGACATGTGCTGCATTCCCATGTGTCACCCTGTGTGAGCCTTCTGCTGAGCCTCTGTTTCCCAAGGAGGGACCATTCCTGTTTTTGCAGTCGGTGTCTGTGTGGCCCGAAGGTGTGACAGAACCTCCGGCAGCTGTGCGGGGACAATGGTGACCGACAAGGCTCTGAGCAGAGTGGGCAGGAGGGACATAAGGCTCAGTGTTAGGAATGAGGTTTCTAGTTAGGTGCATGGCTTTGGAAACAAGCAAATACAAAAGGAGGAGCTGTTTGTGGGGAAGCAGCCAAACCTTGTGCATCAAGGAAAGATCTCCACCGAGAGGCCAGAAATAGGAGTGCTCCATGTGGGGGACTGCCGCAGAGCAGAGTGAGGAGGGTGGGCGGGTCTGCTCTCGGGGCTACAGCACCCTCCCAGCTGTCACCAAGCCCAAAGGGGTGTGGTCTGCCTGTCCCTCTGCAGGTCAGGCTCTGGCCTGAGCAGCAAGGCTGTTCTCCTAGCCGTGGGAGCTGGGGTCCCCTGCAGTCGCCGAGAGCCCCCAAAGTCTGGTCCAGGGCCAGTCAGTCATCACATGAGACGAAGTCCAGAGCTGTGCTAGCCCCCGGAGAGGTGATATAGGAGCACAGGACAGCAGACTGTGCTGGGCGCTGCCTGTTCAGTCAGCACGGTTGCCTTCCTGGGCTACCTGTCTTAGCGGCTGACACTCACCCCCAGAGAGCACCAGCCCATCCTCAGCCCCCTCCGGAGCCTTGATGTTAAACCCTCTCCACCAAGGTGGAACACCGCACCAGCCTGTGGGTGTTCATGGAGGATAAGATGATCTTTCCCCACTGCCACCTGAAGTTTCAGGTTAATAGGCTGACATGCCATCCAAATGAAATTGAAGCATTGTGTGTTATTCTGCTATCTGGGAGGCTGGGGCAGGAGGTTCACAAGTTTGAGGATCACAAGTTTGAGTCCAGTCCTGGCAACTTAGCAACTTGGTGAGATCCTGTTTCAAAATAAAATTTCAAAAAAGGCTGGGGATGTAGCTTAGTGCAGAGGCCCCAGGTTTGACTTCTTGTACTGAAAATACAAAATTGGAACATTCACGCTCTGTAAGCCAGTAGTAGTGACTGAATCAGTCGAGAATATAGTACGGCTTTTCATTTTCAGACCAGGAGAGATCCTTTATCATCCCCCCCCACCCCGCCGCAATTGAATCTAGAGCCTTTGTTTGCATGGATCTTCATACCCACACCTTTTAAGTTTTTAAATTTTGAGACAGGGTCTCACTGAGTCACCAAGTTGCCCAGGCTGGGCTCAAATTTGCAATCCTCCTGCCTCAGGCTCCCAGAGTATTGGGATTACAGTCATGTGTCACACTATGCCTGACTTCTTTGACTTTATTGAGACACAGTCTAAATTCTGTTGTGTGCCGGCCTTGAACTCCTGGACTCAAGCAATCCCCCCACTTTAGCCTCCTGCATAGATGGTACCACACACGTGGCCCTCCACCTGGCTGGCTGTCCTTTCCGTGAAACCACCCCATAGCACCGAGCTGCCCCGGTGGCTGTACTGAGAATTGGTTTTGCAGGCCTGGCGGCGGCTGGTAAACATAAACTTCCCCACGTCTTATGGCTGGAAAACATCGCTGCTGGAAGACATGGAAGGCAGACTCAAGCAGGTACTGGGCATCAGGGTGCTCCTCTGGGGGTGGCCGACAGAACACCAGCGAGACCAGAACTTGAGAAGGATGAATGAGTGTGAACAGTCGTCAGGCTGGACGTTCTGTGGTGTGGGCATTCGGTAGACCATGCCCTCGCATTGCCGTTTCTGAGCTGACCTTCAGTTGGCCCCCAGAAATGCATCTCAGAGTTCTCGTGTGAGATCCCTGAGAGGCATACAGCAGTGAGGTGTTGCCGTCACAGGGACCTTAGACATCCCAGGGCAGAGCCCTCCCCTGGGAAGCGCTGCAAGGGGTCTGTGGGTGACAGGAGTCTTAGTAAAACAGGGCAACAGTCGAGAAAATGTAACAAGTGGTCTTCCTTTGGGATGCAGGCTTGTGACCCTAGGAAAATCAGTTCTTACATGGTGAAAGTTTTGCATGTACCTGTCAGAGGAAGTTCTTAGGAGAACAGAAGCAAGGGAAAAATGACTTCCTTTTCAGGATATGTTTTCCAAGCTGCTATTTTTGCAGAGTGGGGGAAAAGACAGTTTGTTTTTTATTTGCTTGAGCAAGGTGGGGAGCAGAGAGGATGTGCCTAGTGCGGGGTGAGGAGCTCAGAGCTGGGAAGGTGAGAATGACTGAGCATTTCATCCCATGGCACAAACACCTCGTGCCCCACTGTGTCTGCAGGCGACACCACGCCTCCAGATCTCTGCCTTCTGCAGCACTCACTGGGATGCCACGGACCCCAATGACAGCGTGGCCAGGAGCTTCACGAACTGTGTCTTCGAAGCTGTGAGCTCTGCCTGCCAGGTGACCAGTCTCTCCTGCACCGGCTCCCAGCACCTGCCAGTTCTGAGGCCCTGGGCTGAGCAGTGGCTGGGACCTGGGCGTCCCCTTCCCTGAAACCCAGTTCCTTTTCCCCACTTCCCGCTGCCAATCTGTTTGTGCCAGGTGGGGTCACAACTGCCCATGCGTGGCCTGGACCCAGCCTGCCCTGCAGACCACTCCACCCTGAGCCGATTGGCTTGCTCATCACCTGACGTTTACCTGGCAGACATGTATCGAAAGACTCTGAAGGTTGACAAAATGCGTAGAGAAGGAAAACAGGAAACCCAAAAGGCTCTGTGAAGTCTGGGGCGTCACGAGGGGTCAAGCACAGGGTGTGCACAGGCCCCACCCAGGTTTGATCCTTTTAAAACAAAAAGACAAAAAAAAATGCTATCAGTCCACCTAGGGTTTTCTTGGGTTTGTTTTTATAAAGTGGGAATGGATTCTACCCCAAGGGCCGGCAAGAATAGTCCCCTCAGAACACCATGTCCAGGCTCTCTGCTGACCTAGCACCCTGCCCATTCTACAGGGGCCTCGGCTTGCCCGCTGGCCGGAAATAGTTCTGGAAGGACAGGTCATTGTCTTCCGGGGACAGAGGAGTTGTAATCTTTTTCACTAGCTGATCACTTCACGAGTTTTTCCTTTCCTTATTGTGTTTAATACAGTATTCATCCGTTGACAGTTAAAATTCAGTGCCTGGGCTTGTTCCCAAAAACGGATAGTCACCATCGCAGACGATTTTAAACCATTTCCTCTCCTCAAAAAGAAATCCCATCCTCCTGCCTCAACCGGCACCTTCCACCCCTCATCCACCTGTACCCCAGCCTAGGCAATAGCTAGTCTGCCGTGTGTCTTGATAATAGATCTCTCTGTTCACTATCAAGAATGAAATCGCTCGGTGTGAGTACGTATGTATACACAACCTTGTACAGAGTTGCTATTCCAGGAGTCCACTGATGGGTATGTTGGTTGTTTCCAGCTGGTGTAAGCATTCATGTACAATTTTATGGGCATATTTTTCCATTTCTCTTGGTGGAATTCCATACCTAGGTGTGGAATTGCTGGATCATATGGTAACTCAGTTAATTGTGTGAAGAACTACCAGACCAGTTGCCAACAGCAGGTCTTTCGTGTTCCAGCCAACATCCTAGGAGGTCCCCGGAGTCTCCACTTCCTCACTGATCCTGCTGTGTAATTGGATGATTCTAGCTGTCCTGGGGCTGTAAAGGGGAATCTCATGGTGGTTTTGATTCAGATGAGTCATAATATCAAGCATCTTTTCATATGTTTTTGGCTATTTCTATGTCTTCTTTGGATAAATATCTATTCAGATCTTTGCGTGTTTTTAATTAGGTTATGTTTTTATTATTGATTATAAGAGTTCTTCATGTACTCTATATATGTCTCTTATCAGATATATGATGTGCCAATATTCTCTTCCATTCTGTGGATTATCTTCTCATTTTCTTGTGGTTTTTGTTGATGCTTTTAATTTTGATGAATATGTTGGTGATGTTTTATTTGTGCATATCTATTTGTCTGTGCATGTGTGGTTACATGTGTGTAGGTATGCGTGTGTGTGTGTGTGTGTGTTGAGACAAAGTCTACATAGTCTGTGCTGGCCGTGAACTCCAATCCTACAGCCCTGGCCTCCTGAGTGCTGGGATTACAGGTGTGCATATCACATCCCAATTTGTTGCTTAGGGTTTTCACATCAAAGAATCATTTATTGAATTCTAGGTCATGAAGATTTAAGCTTGAGTTTTCCTCTAAAAATCGCTTGTTTTGATTTTGCTGCTAGG
>PVIR01019323.1:16348-32244 GCA_004026965.1 Petromus typicus
TTTTTTTTTTTTTAGGTTTTTTGAGACAGGGTCTCGCTTTGTGGTTCAGGCTGGCCCTGAGCTCAGCCTCCAACTCACATCACAGCAATCCTCCTGCCTCTGCCTCCCGCCTTCTGGGATGACAGGCGTGAGCCACCACGCCCATGCACCTGTGACCTGGCGGCCTCGTGGTTCAGCTCAGAATGGGGCGTCTGTATGAGCCCCTGAGGTGTTCTGTGTGGGTGGTGATGTGACCTGCATGAGGAGCTATTTCTGCTTCTTTCTTTATTCATCTAGTCTGAATGGGTTTTATTTATTTTTCTCAGCTCATTGCCTTGGCCAGAAATTTCAGTACTGTGACAAATGTGGTGAAAGCTGAGTTCCCTTGTCATATTCTAATCTGCCACTATTGGATTTTGTCAAAGATTTTTCCTCTGTATAACAAAATAATCGTGTGGGGATTTTTATTGATATGGTGTATTATATGAACTTTCTAAAATGTTAAACAAATCTTTTTTCTAGGCTAAATCCTCACTTAGCCATCGAATATAATTCATTCCATGTTTCTTGATATTTTCTTCCTTTTTTTTGAGACAGGGTCTCACTTTTGTAGTTCAGGCTGGCCCCGAGCTCAGCCACGAACTCACAGCAATCCTCCTGCCTCTGCCTCCTGAGTGCTGGGATTAGAGACGTGAGCAAACACACCTGGGATAGTGGTATGTGGTACTGATTGCTGCTGGGCGTGAGTCTCCACACCCAGCACTGTATGTTCAAACCCAGGCCCTTGAGTTTGCAAGGCAGGCCCCAGAACTACTGAGCTAAATCCCCGGGCCTTCTTTTGTCCTTTTAAATGGCAAGACATTTGTTATAAATTTCTTTTTTTTTTTACTATTTGCTGAAACTTTGAACCCAAACAAGAAAAATATTTTGTTTCTTGGTAAAGAATCAGAAAGAGGGCCGGGGAGTTAGCTCAGTGGTTCCGGCACCTGTCTTACAAGCACAAGGACCTAGGTTCGATCCCAGGTAACCACATACAATACTGGGCGTGGAGACTCACGCCCAGCAGCAACCAGTACCACATACCACAGTGCCGGGCGTGGTGGCTCACGCCTGTAATCCCAGCACTCGGGAGGCAGAGGCAGGAGGATTGCTGTGACGTGAGTTGGAGGCTGAGCTCAGAGCCAGCCTGAACTACAAAGTGAGACCCCAAAAACCTTAAAAAAAAAAAAAAAAATCAGAAAGAGCATTAAAATGTTCTCAAAGAATTACTATTTAGGAACATAGAACAAAGGACCGTTAAGGTGTCCCTCTTATTATTTTTGGCATTTTTTTTTTTATGGTGTGAAAGTCTAGGAGAAACAGTGAGCCAGGAGCAGGGGAGACCTATGGGCAATCATGTGGACGTTTGTTACCGCATGTCTGTGGTACTCAGTGTTTCAGGAAATAGGAGAGGAAAACAGAAATGCTCTGAAAAATATTTAGTGTTTTGTTTTTGTGTGTGTCTGTGCGTGGGTGGTGTTGCGGATTGACCCCAGGTTCTCAGGCATGCTAGGCAAGCAAGCATTTTCCCATACAGCCACACCTCTGACCTGACCACTATTTTAGGTTTTTTTGAGGTGCTATATAATTCCCTTCAGTAGATTTTGGAGCTGTTCTTGAGTAACTTTTCTGTTACTAAAAAACAAACCGGTAAGAAAAACTTAAGAATTCCCTCTTTTATTCATCTCCTGTAGTCTCAGACCAGTGTTCTTCAAGGACTCTCCTGTCGTGACTGCCAGAAGCTTGGTGTCCTCATGTCTGCGGTGGTTACCAAGTCCTGGCCTCAGAGCAGCGGGCAAGCGGTGGACGACCCCGACGAGATTCTGAGATACCTGCTCACCTGGCAAGATGTGGAGCAGCTCTTCAAGCTGTACGGTACGGGATGCTGCTGGAGCCCCACCTGGTGTGGCTGTCCTGGACTCGGAGAGTGGAATACTTGGCCTGGTGTCTAGCCGGGACCGAGGGCCTAGGCATGTGCTGGGCAGCTGTGGTAGAGAAGAGTAACACCAGAGCCCCCTTCAAGGTCCATAGCTTTCTTCTGAGGATACAGTGCCGAGCAGTGTACCTCACGCAGGGTCCCCAAGCCAGTGATCTTTGAGAGTGAAGTCTAAACCCAGGTTGTCTTGCTCTGAAACCCCACTCAATGACAGACCATTCAGGCCCACAGTCTTGTCACGTGTCCCAAGTGTTGCAAGTTCCCCTAAAGTTTTATGCACATTGCGAGGTTGAGCCCTGTGGGGAGCACTGGACTCTGCACTGTAACTCCAGGTCCTGTGGAGATGTCACTTTCAGGTAACGGAACAGAACCACCATGCTTCTTACATTGTGCCTCGAGTCGGTGGAGAGAAAGGGGAGGTGGGGTGCTGTATGAATTGCTTATAAATTATTTATTGCTTATAAATTGCTTTACTGCTGTCTAAAAGAGGTTATATTTCCATTTTTTACTCTTTTTGGGGGGAGGGATAGGGTCTTGCTTTGTAATTCAGGCCGGTCTTGAACACACTCCCCTTAAATTCATGTGATTTTCCTGCCTCAGCCTCCTGAGCGCTGTGATTACAAATGTGTGCCACCATGCCTGGCTGTTGTTTGTATTTTAAAAAAATTTCCACAGCAGTTGTAGCTTTATAGAAACATTTATAGAAAGTAGCATGCTCCCGTTTTACGCTGCCATCCAGTGCAGGTTTCCCTGTTGGAAATCTCTTGCTTAGTGGTTGTGTAGCTGCTGGGCCAAAGCAACATCTGAGGCTGGTCTGGCCCTCGGTGTTGGGCATTTTGACAGATGTAGGACCATGTGCATCAGGGTTTCCAGATCCCTCGCCGTTGCTTTGCTGCTCTCTTCGCTTGCGTTCCTTCCTTTCTATAGCTTATTTTTCAGTGAATCCTCTTGTTGGACAGTGCCTCAGACGGGCTGTCGCGAGGGTTCCGCACGTCTTTTCAGGGCTCAATGCATGCTCTTCTGGTCCCTGCATACTATTCTGTTGTCTGCTAGGACAGTTTGTTTCTCTGCTCACACACTGAAGGGCATCTTGGTTTCCTCTGTGTTTTTATAATTATGAGTAGAACTGCACATTTTTTGTTATTAGTACAGATAAACTTGCTCTTGTACTCTCTGATATCACCGAGAGAGAGACCATCTGGGGCTTAAACTCAGCATATTTTAAAATTGTGCCCTCTAAATGGATCCTGACAGCCACATTCAGGCTTTGCAAGGTGCCCAGGACATGCAGTAGCTCTCGCCCTGATGCGTCTGCAAAGGCTTCCACCGAGGGAGCCTGATGGATACAGTGCCCTGTGCGGCTCCTCCTGCCCACTGACGGGCAGTTCTTACAGGTCACGTGCAGCCTAAGACACGTGCTCAGTGCATTAAGGGGCTGTAAAGCCCTAAGCGCTGTGGTTCTTCTAGCTTAATTTGACTCTTGGTGGATTTGGCTGTTTATGGCACACTCTTCTTAGTGCAGCGATCCACGCGGGGGACAAAGCAGGGTAAGGCTGAGCCTCGGGAGGAGCAAACCTGCTGGAGTGACAGCGCCGCGTCTGGAAACCTCCTGCTTGTGCTTCGTGGGGTTCACCAGAGGCCCTTGTGGACACTTATGATAGCACAGGAGTGTGGGAGTCGGGAGCCCACTGTTTTTGACTCTGTTCTTCTTTCGATCAGGAACTAATGAGAAGATTTTAGCTAATATTACCGAGGAAGGCCAGAAGTTGATGGCGATAGCAGACTCTGTGTTTACAAAAGTTGCCGGTGACCTCCAGGATGGGACCATTTTAGTTGGACAACTGGAGCTGATCCTGAAGCACAGGTCCCAGTTTCTGAGCATCTGGGAGCTGAGTAAGTATGTGGGGGGGGGACGTGCACTTCAGGCTGCTGGGGACTTCCTGGGAGGAGACGACCTGGGTTTGCATGCCATGTGGTAGTCTTTATAGTCAGTGTCTCTTCTCAGAAAGTTGAGAAGGATGGTTCATAATTCTCAAGAAAAAGTAGTAAATTAATGGCAAAGCCAGAATGCTCGCGCTTTTTCATTCTGTGCTGCTGAGCCCTCTGGGTCCCCTAAAGCTCTTCTTATTCCTTCTGGGAGCAAGAGCAGGGGGTGGTGGGGAAAGGGAGTCAGTGTGTCTACTGCCCTGTTGGGTCTCTTGGTTATTGTTGCAGAGAGAAAATGTCCTGCCGTTCAGAAGTACCAGTACGATATGAAGGAAGTGCTGGACTGCAGAAGGATGGACCTGGACTTTCTAAAGGCAGAGGCGAGATGCGTCGGCAGCCTTCTGAAGCTGTGTGGGAAGACGACCCACCTGATACCAGGTGCGTCCCACTGCGTATGCAGCTTGGAGGGAGGGGTGGACACAGGAAAAATGAGTCATAGGAGCAGAATTTTGCAGAAACAAAAAAGATTTAATTAAGTTTTACATGTATTAGCTATTGGAAAACCTCTGTGGCTTAGAGCCTTCTGCTTTGGGGTTTATTGCCACATCTGCAAATATCCCCCTGATTTCTCCAAGGCCATGTCACCTGTTGTTGTCCCTCTTTTCTAGGCTGTGCCCCGCACGTAGTCTGTGACTTTGTGATATTCCCACACGTGGGCCCTGGAACACGCTTGGATCATTCCTTTTTTGTTGTTGGAGTGGAGAATGAACCCAGGACCTTTGCACTGAGCTGCATTCCCAGCTATTCCTAGTGTTTGGTTTTGTTTAAATTTTGAGATGAGGCCTTGCTAAGTTGACCAGGCTGGGCATGAAATTGTGATTCTCCTGCCTCTGCCTGCCAGATGGCTGGGATTGCAGATGTGCACCACTACGCCGACTTTATTCCTTAGGTTTCTTTCACAAGCATTGTTTTCTGTGGCATTACTCTCCTTGTCTAGTGCCCTTGTGTTTATTCATCGTGCTCATTTCTAATTCAATCCTGAGCTGTACCAATTGTCTGAATTTCCCCGCAAACTCTCCCTGGAGGGGACCTGGTCGTCATCGCTCCACTGCTCCCTGTCTTTGCCTCTGTGTGGGTGCAGTGAGCCACCTGTTTGTCCACTTTGTGATTGGCAAAGGCAGCAGATTCTGAGCACCCACCTGCCTGCCAACGGCTCGTCCTAACGGCACCGCTGGGCAGCGTGCGGAGGCCTGGCTGGCAGGCATGCCCGTGGGGATGCTGACAGTGTCGCTCCTGTTGTCCCTGCAGTGCTGCTGGGGGTGCTGGTTCTTTCTGTGTGACGAAACTGCCTCCCTGGGTGTCGCCGAGTCCTGGCTTCTGCATCCTGGAATTCTGGTGTACGTGGAATCTGTTCTTGCGTGGGTCTGTTTTCCGCCTACAGTGCTGAGCGTTAGGAGAAGGTCTTTATCAGCTGGAAATCTAAATCTTTGGGGAAGTGTTCTTGATTTATTTAGTTATCTGTTCCTCTCTTGCTGGAAATCCTGTGAATTGACTGTTGGACTTCCTGGAGGAGCCACCGGACTTTCATAACTTCTCGCCTACTTCTGACTTTCTTGTCTGCTTGTTTTCTGGGACCTTTCTTTGGAACTTGATCTTCTGACTTTTAGGGTTTCCCTTTCAGCGCTCGTGTGCATATTTCATTTATTCTGTTAATGATCCTGTTTTCCCCCTGAATGATCCTGTTTTATACCATCCAGTTCTCATTTATAGTGATATACTTTTTATTCCTGGTTATTAATAGTTTAGAGGTTTTCTTTCTCTCCTTTCCTGCATAATTGTCTGTTTCCCTTGGGTGGCCTGGGCGCCCCATCCCACGGAGTCAGGCGAGCCCGGGGTCCTGTGCAGTCTGCTGGCATGTGCTCACTGAGCTGCACCCAGCCCTGCCGCCTTGGCGTCTGTGCTTCATGTTCAGTTCCCCACACTCACCTGGAGGTTCCTGTCTGTCTCTCTCTGTGCAGAGAGGGTGGATGAGGGCACCGGCAGCTCTGCCAGCCTCTGGGCCATGGCCCATTGGGAGCTATGGGCTCGGAGCCTTGCCATGCCATCACATTTCCAGTCCCCTCCCTGGCCATCACGTTCGGGAAGCCAGCCCAGGGAGAGGAGGATGGGGTCCACATCCAGAGTTCATAGTGACAGTCTCTTGTCTGCTCTACTTCCTGGTTCTTCGATCTTGCTCTTCCTCCTTGGACTGAATATTTCCTGTCCTCCATCAGCTTCCAGAGAAAGGCCGTGTGCCTTCGCATGCCGTCTAGCCCCTCTCTGTATTATTGTTTTTAGAAGATAAACATGGGTTGCTTGTCATATGGTGGGGGCTGCCCGCCGCGTCGTGGGGCATGGTCTAAGTGGGCTAGTACACTACTTAAATAGATTTTGAAGCCACTTCTTGTCTTTGGTGCCCTGATTTCCAGCGACCTACCACCAAGGTCAGAGCCTTGAGGAAGCCCTGTGGTGGAAGTGGCTGAGGATCTGTTTCCACCATGTTCTCAGCCCACACCTCACTTCTGCTGGTGCGAGCAGTTCTGACCGTCCGGCTGCTTTCCTGGCCTTGTGTCCCTCCTGCCCACCACAGACTATGACTTTTGTGGTCCTGGGGATTGATCCTTCTGCTTTGTCTTCCCATAGTGCGGAGATTATAGGCGTGCACCACCATGCCAGCAGAGTTTATGACTTTTTTAAAAACAACTTTTGTTCTGTCCCTGGAATGAGATGGGGGGGGTGAAAATAAATGTATATTTTGAAGCTAAGCTTTTCAGCCAGAGCTTACAGTGTTTCATTATGGTGAAAATTGATGTACATGCCCCACAGGAGGGAGGAAAGACCTAGCGGTTCACTCGAATTTCCTAGCGAAGTGGCTAGAGGAAGCATTAAGGAGCATAGCACAAAATCTTGTCAGGTTTCGAGATTTGATACCCAGTTTTTCCTCATGGTTTTCAAAGTGGACTTTGGCGAGATAGAGGCGATACACTCTGAAGACCTCAGCAGCAAGAGACTAAATGAAGCCGTGACCGTGACGTTGCCCACGTCCCCATCCTGCAATCACGTGACACATTACAACCTGAGCTGCCAAGTCAAAGAAATGGCTATAAAGACAGACCTGCTAAGGGACAGCCACATCTTTCAGATTCTGTGGGAAGAGGCTGCAGAGCGGCTGAGCAGTCCTGAAGAGGAGATGGAAAGGCAGAGCCTGCAGCTTTCAGAGATCTGCCAATACTTGTACTTTCCTTGTTACAAAAACTTCATTGAACTTTATCATAATCTGAGGTCCGGAAAGGTCACCTTTGGTGCAATCAATGACGTCTTCAGGGACTTTATAGATAAATATGATCAATTGGATTCGGACCTCCAGGTCATGTGTCTTGTGGATCCCTGCTCCCCAAGGGATTGGATCCCTGTGCGCATCCAGCAGATCAAGGAGTATCACAGCCTGCACCAGGCCATCAGCTCGGCCAAGGTCATCCAGCAGGTCAAGGAGAACTTTAAATTGACTGGAGACTTCAGTGTTCTTCACACTTTATTAAACTTTGTAAGTTATTTGCTGGGAACTGTTGGGGATCAGGAGTGACTCTTTGGGAGCCATGGGGCTTTGGGTTTTAAAAGCTAGGCCAGCTGGTGCAGCAGCCCCTGGGAGCTCTCATTTGGGCCAAACTGGAGGCTGGAACACCCAGAGTTCCATTTCAAACTGTCTAGAGATTAGTGTGACTACTCCCTAGCTGCTTGGTTTTCCTGAGTCTGTGTGAGAATCAAGAATTCAGGAGAGGGGGAAAGATCCTCTCTACCAAAGAGTCAGGTCTCATTAGATTATAAAAGAAAATGCTGTGTCAACTGTCCAGTTCCATCTCACTCCGGCCAGAAGCAGCAAATGACACTTTGCTCCTGTGAGAGCTAAGTCTTCTCTCCCTATTTTCTGGAAGTGCCTTTATAAGGCATAAAGCAGCCCCTGTGGTAGAGAAATGTGAGAACATTATTAAAATGTAGTAGGAAATTTGGAATCATACATACCTGACCTTGAACCCCGCAGCGTGTCCTTCATAAGTCACTGCTATGGGCCAGGTTCTTGACTGAAAACGAAGAGCGAATAGCAGTGTGGAGTGGCAGGGTGTTAGGAAGAGTCCACGTGAGCTTTGTAGGGGGATGCTGGATGCTGGCAGCAGCAGGGACTCCTGGCCAGTGAGGAGCAGGAGTGGCTTGGGGCTCACACTCCTCTATGGGTAGCCCGTGTCCTCCTGCTGCCAGAGCAGCTGCTCATGCAGGGGTTGGGGAGGGCAGCAGTCCCGAGTGAATGGTTACTGTGGCCACCTGCAGCCTCGGGTATCTAACAGCCATCGCCAGTGCACAGTACAACTTTGTCTTGTAGAATGATGACTTCCAGAACTTTTGCAATGAAACACTGGACCAGATCAGCCCACAGCTCATCCAGGCCAAGAAGGAGCTGCAGAGCATCAGCGAGCCACGCCGCCGGTGTCTTCAGGAGCTGACCCTGCAGACAGAGCTTGTCAGCTGGCTCCACGAGGCGCTGGAAGGTACAGCCAGTCTTCTGGGCCTGCCCTGGCTATGGGCATCCCAGATGGTTCCATATGTGGGCTTCCCGCACTCTGGGAGATGTCCATCTTGCATAGCCCCCCGCCACCCCTCCCCCATTTCCATGTGCAAGAAAGGAGAATGTTGCTTACATTTGGGGGGAGGTTTGTTTTGCTTGTTTTTTTTCCTACGGTACTAGACATTAAACCCAGAGCTTTGCATGGAGCTGCATCTGTAGCCCTTCGTTTTATATTCTGAGACAGGATCTCACTAAATTGTTCAGACAGGGTTTAAATTGAGAATGCTCCTGCCTGGGTCTCCAGAGTGCTGGGATTATAGGGGGTACCACCTCATCAGACTTGCTTGAATTCTTCAGCTAGATGAACAGTGCGTGCTTCCTGGACTACCCATGCAGGCTTTATATCAGGACATTTCTCGGTCCTGATGTTAAAACTTTCCTGTGCCACTGGCCCATACCATGAATCCTTGCTGTGAAGAACTAAGGGTCACTTCCTTAAATAGCCTCTCCTCATATAGCTTTTGCTTCTAGGTGATTTTTTTTTTTTTTTTAAGGTTTTTTGAGACAGGGTCTCACTTTGTGGTTCAGGCTGGCCCTGAGCTCAGACTTAAATCACATCAGCAATCCTCCTGCCTCTGCCTCCCGAGTGCTGGGATTACAGGCGTGAGCCACCACGCCCGGCACTGTGGTCTGTGGTACTGGTTGCTGCTGGGCGTGAGTCTCCACACCTAGTATAGGTATGTGGTGACCGGGGATCGAACTCGGGTCCTTGCGCTTGCATAACAGGCGCCAGAACCATGGAGCTAAATCCCCGGCCCCCTAGGTGATTTTTTTTTTAACCAAAACACAAGGAGAGCTCTTGTCCACGGAGAGGTACTCAGCATGCCTGTGGGGTGTTCATCTCTCTTCCAGCTAGGGCCCCTGGCAGCCTTTTGGGTCAGGTGGATTGGGTGGAGAGGTGGACAGAGGGGCAGACAGCACAGGTGTGCACAGGTGTGCACTGGGGACATGGATGTGGGCTTTCTCCTGCAGATACAGGCCACATCAGGTCCAGCCTTTGCAGTGGATTCTTGGATCCATGTTCATCACATTCTCTGATTATTAATGAGCTCCAGGAGAATTATCTTGTTTTGTTTGTTTGTTTTGGAGACAGACTCTCGCTTTATAGTTCAGGCTGACACTGAACTCACTATATAGCCCAGGCAAGCCTTGAGCTCTTGGGAATTTTGCCTCAGCCTCCTGAGTGCTGAGATTACAGGCATGAGCCATCACACTTGGCATTTGGTGTTTTTTTTTTTTTTTTTTTTTTGAGATAGGGTCTCTCTTTGTAGTTCAGGCTGGCCCTGTGCTCAGCCTCAAACTCACATCACAGCAATCCTCCTGCCTCTGCCTCCCAAGTGCTAGGATTACAGGCGTGAGCCACCACGCCTGGCACTGGAATGTGGTACTGATTGCTGCTGGGCGTGAGTCTCCACGCCCAGTATTGTACGTGGTTACCGGGGATCGAACCCGGGTCCTTGTGCTTGCAAGACAGGCGCCGGAACCACTGAGCTAAATCCTCAGCCCAGCATTTGGTTTTTTAATCTTAACTGTCAACATATTTACCAGCTGATCCCCTTTCTAAGTAATGACATTGGGCAGCTAACGGAAATAAGGTACATACCCACCTAGCATACCTGGACATTGCCTAGTAGGTATCTCATCAGTGCTCAGAGTGTACTGCATAAGGCAAAGCACCCAGTTCCTTACTGGAAACGGGATATGGTTCACCCTTGAGATTCAGTTCATGTCCTCCAGTAAGTTCACCAAAGGTGATGCCCAGGTTTGAGTTTATGCTGTCCAGGAGTGGTCCCACATTGACCTCTTATTTCATCTCCCCAAGGTATCAATGAGCTCAAGGTGTTTGTGGACCTAGCCTCCATCTCAGCAGGGGAGAATGACATCGATGTGGACCGTGTGGCCTGCTTCCATGACGCCGTGCAGGGCTACGCCTGCCTGCTGTATGATCTAGACAGGGCAGTGGGCTTCGAGGTATTCATGAAGCATCTGACGGAGCTCTGGAAGGCTCTGGACAATGATCAGAACCTGCCCAGCAAACTGGTACGTCTTGTTCCTAGTGCCAAGGAAGATGGAGTTTAGGAGAGCGGCACTTAGAAGCCCTGGGGGATGGCTTTGTGCAGGGTGGCAGAGCCGTGTGGCCGGACTGTGGGCAGCTAGCTGTTCGCCTTCCTACAGTGGAATGCCTTCTGTGTCTTCAGTTAGACAGAGAGGTACAGAATTGCACGCTAGCAACAGTCTCTATGCCGTGAAACACGGGACAGAAAGGAAATATACGAAAATGCTCCCAGTAGTTTTCTTGAGTGGTGGTTTGATTCTGCTACTTTTTAGTACTTTCACTATTGCCTTTTTTTCCCACAGCACTGGGGCTTGAACCCAGGTTTCCATACTGAGCTACATTCCGAGCCTTTTAAATTTTTTTATTTTGAGACAGAGTCTGGCTAAATTGCCTTGGCTGGTCTCATACTTGTGATCCTTCTGCCTCTCAGCTTCCCAGGCAGCAGGGATTACAGGTATCCGCCACCATTCCTGGATGATATGTTCATTGATTTTTGATCGAGAAAAAAATAAATATTTAAAAGTGTTGTCAACTGTGCACAGCAGGGCCCGAGTTACTTACACTGCACACCTTCCCTGGTCAGCTGGAGGCTTTCTTGGAGCCGGGGTGCCCTCACACCAGCCCAGCTGACTACAAATGGCTAGAGGAAGAAATGCAGGGAAATGGTCTGTAGTTTTTGTGCTTGAGGCTGCAGACATGAGCCAACCTCTGTTGCAGTTTTTCCTTAATTCTTCTGGTTGTAGTCAGGGGCCAGAAAAGAACAATTAAAACTTAGGACTGTGCAGCATTGTTGACTAGTATCACTCCTTAAAAGCTCTGTGCCCAGAGGATCAGAAGAATGGTGGCCTCACAGAAGAGCTCGGTTTGTGGTTATGTACCCTGCCACCCGAAGGTCCTTTACACATCCAGGGGGCACCAGGCACTGGTGGGCATGTGAATGTTGAACAGGTAGCCTCTTCGAGTGACTGGGCATGTGAATGTTGAATAGGTAGCCTCTTCGAGTGACCCAGGTTCCAAGGAACAGTCATGGGCTCAGGATGGAAGACGATCTTGCGGACTCTCCCCACACTCTCCACTTTTATCCTAACAGCGAGATTCTGCCAGGAACTTGGAGTGGCTGAAGACAGTGAAGGAAAGCCATGGGTCAGTAGAGCTGTCCTCCCTGACCCTGGCCAAAGCGATCAATAGCAAGGGCATCTATGTGATCCAGGCACCCGAAAATGGCCAGAAGGTGAGCCCTGCCCAGCAGTCTCGCATGGCTCTGGGTGATGTGTAGTGTAATGCTGCAGATTTGGGGGTTTCTGCCTGCAGAAGTTGACCTCTGAACATGTACTGCCTCCCAGATTTCCCCGGACACAGTCCTGAGCCTGATCCTCCCTGACAGTCATGGTGGCCTGAACGAAGATCGCAGCTACTCTCTGGAAGAGCTAAAGGATCTTTTGAATAAGCTGATGCTGATGTCTGGCAAGAAAGACCACAACAATGAGGAAGTGGAGAGGTTTTCAGAGGTGAGGTTCGAGCTAGTGCTGGCTCTCAGCAGGTGCCAGTGTGACCCCAGGTAGGCTGGGTGCTTTCACCACCGTGCTGCCCAAGATAGCTTCCACTGGCATCTGATGGGGAGTATGGCTGTGCTCAGAGAGGATCTGCCACAGCCCAGAGAGTGGGCTCAGGCAGGTCAGACTCTTTTGTTTGTTTGTTTGTTTTGTTTTTTTTTTTTTGAGACAGGGTCTCGCTTTGTGGTTCAGGCTGGCCCTGAGCTCAGCCTCAAACTCACATCATAGCAATCCTCCTGCTTCTGCCTCCCGAGTGCTGGGATTACAGGCATGAGCCACCACGCCCGGCACTGTGGTATGTGGTACTGGTTGCTGCTGGGCGTGAGTCTCCACGCCCAGGTATGTTATGTGGTTACCGGGGATCGAACCCGGGTCCTTGCGCTTGTAAGACAGGCGCTGGAACCACTGAGCTAAATCCCCGGCCCCAGGTCAGACTCTTGAGGAGCAGTTCTTCCTTCAGCCCCCCTGAATGAGGGACCCAGCTGGTCATTAATCTGCTATGTTAGAAGGAAAATAACCCGGTGGGAAGCATTAGTCACTTCACTGCTCTGCAAACTGGCAAAAATCGAGACACCTACTGTTTCTGCAGAGCATCTTCATCCAAACCAAAGGAACCATGTGGACACAGATGTATTGGCTGTGTGACAGTCTCACCCTGGGTCTGTCTTTACAGTTTATTCGTACTCTGCAGTCAGCGTTTATTGTCTTTCACCTTCACCCTTCCTTAGTTAAGAAAGGGGCCTTTGATTAGGCCAATCATGTGGATGGGGAAGGAAGGACCTGTTCCTAAATACCATGTGAGCCAGTTGATGTAAATGAACTGAGTGCCCCTGAACTGTAACTCTGCATGTGTCACCCTGCTGTCTCCTCATGGCCTCTCCTTCCCAGGTGTTCTCTGGCATGCAGCGGCTCCTGCAGGCCTTCCTCAACCTCTACACCGCTGGCAACATGCTCTTCAGGGCCTGGACAGCCAAAGTTTACTGCTGCCCCAGGAGTGGTAAATCAATCTGCATGGACTTTGGCTTGGAGCTGGTGACCCCGCTGTCAGACAGTGGGGACGTCACCATGTGCCTGGAAACCCTCTGCAGGCAGATGGAGAATTTTCTGGACCGCTGGAAGAAACAGGTGACTGAAAAGCGCACTGAACACTTTTACCTCAACTTCTACACAGCTGAGCAACTGGTCTACCTGAGCACCGAGCTTCGAGAGCCCCACCCCAGTGAAGCCGCCCTGACCATGTTGTCCTTCATCAAGAGGAACTGTGTTCCACATGACGTCCAAAGGGCCATTGAGAGGTGTGAGCGCGAAGCTCCTACATACTGTGTGAAGACAATGATGGCAGAACTGTCACTGTGGCTAAACTCTGCAGCCACCCTGGGGGACAGGCTGCATTTCATCATGGAGCAGTCCCTGAAGTGCCTGAGTGCCTTCCTTCCCCGCTGCCTCGATCTGGATGCCATTGGCCGCTGTCTGGCTCAGCTGGCCTGGATGGGTGGGCCCCCTGTGGAGCGGCCTCTCCCACAGGGCCTGCTTGTAGGCCGGCCCAACCTGGTCTTGTGTGACCACTCTGAGGTGCTGCAGGTCGCCCTGGCCATCTATATGCAAGCCCCGGATGAGCCCCTGCCCACCTTTGATGAGGTGGTACTGTGTACCCCAGAGACCACCTTTGAGGAGGCAGCACTGCTCCTACGCCGTTGCCTCACCCCTGGTGCTCAAGGGCGCAAGGTCTACAGCCTGCTGTTTGCGGACCAGCTGAGTTACGAGGTGGCTTGCCAGGTGGAGGCGCTCTTCCACAGCCTGTGCACACAGTGCCACCGCGAGGACTACCAGCTGGTAGTGGTCTGTGATGCAGCCCGGGAACACTGCCTCCTTCCCTCGGCCTTCAGCCAGCACAAAGCCCTCCTCACCCCGCAGGAGCCCCTCCCCAACATCCAGACCTACCTGGAGCACCACTACAAGGTCCCAAAGCCGAGTCTGTCAGCAGCTTCCGTGTTCAGAGACAAGACGTGTGTGGGGATCGTGGCCTCCGAGAGAGCGGGTGTTGGTAAGGAGTGGTTGGCCCCTGTCTGGGGTTGGGGATTGCCAAGCAGTGCTGCCCTCTCTGGCTGTGGGCAGCTCAGATAAAGGCCCTCTGCGAGTGGAGGGTCCAAGTCTCAGAAGGTCTGACTGCCCCTTACCTGACTCCACTACTGCACAACATTTTTTCTCACCTTGTGTTGCAAATTGAACAGTTCCTGGAAACCTGCTCCCAGCCCCCAGCAAAGTTATCTGCAGTTGGTCCCCCTACACCCTCTATCCCTGCATTGGCCGCTCTGGTATCCACATTGCTGGTGAGCAGAGCAGGCCCAATGCTCTGTCTCGTGCTGGGACACGTGCCCCTACTTCCCCAGACACTTACCATCAGATTTCCACAGGAAAATCTGCTGTCTTCACTCTGTTGGTTTTCTTCTCCCCCATGGAACAGGCTCCGCCCTTTGCCTTCACTGCATTTGGGCTGCTGTCAGTAGCAGGGAAAGGTGAGGGTCATAAGTGGGAGCAGCCAGGAATCTCAAAGGCTCAGTACGTTTGTATTCTGGTGTTAGGTTGCATCAGGTTTGGGTTTTACACTATAAGAAATAACTTCTAACAGATCTGTCTGGATTCTCTTTCTCATGGTCCCTAACCTTGGGATTTAGTTTCTGTATTTTCACATCACAGGAAAGTCTCTCTACGTAAAGAGACTGCATGGCAAACTGGAAGACAAATTCAATGGTAAAATGGTTTATGTGGAAGTTATTCGGTTGACTGACACTAAGGTGGATGAGAACCAAGTCCTGAACTCCCTGCTGCCTTTCCTGGAGGCGCGATACCAGCAGGCGCCCATGATATTCCACTTCGACGTGACTGCTTCTGTAAGTGGCCCGCCGTGTCAGCTGAGAGGCTGAGAGGGTATCGCTCCTACCTCCTGACCTCCCTCTGTCCAATATGATGAGTTCTTATCTGCCAATATTCATGACCACTGTCGTGGTGTCAAAGGACAGCACAAGAAGCCCCTGAGGGTTGGGACAATGGTCATTATCTTGTATTCTTACAGACCCTTGCATTTCTCTCTCTAGGTACAGACTGGAATTTGGGTCTTTCTTTTCAAACTCCTCATTTTGCAATACCTCATGGATATAAATGGGAAAATGTGGCTTCGGAACCCACGACATTTATATATTGTTGAAATCCTGGAAAGAAAGACATTATTGCCAAAGAGGCCTTCAAAACTGGTGTGTATCATAGAGCATTTCCACGGGTCACGGGTACCTTCAGTTCTGCATCCGTCAGGGTGCAGGGTGATAAGTTTTTGTATTTCCTCAGCTTTTGTTATAGGGAAACAGCAGAGTACGGTGCAGTGTTAATAAGGAAAAATCCATCTATCGACTTTTTAAATGTCTGGAATAAAACTCTCTTGTAAGAATTAGTAATACCTGGGCCGGGGAGTTAGCTCAGTGGTTCCGGTGCCTGTCTTGCAAGCGCAAGGGCCCGGGTTCGATTCCCCGGTAACCACATACCTATACTGGGTGTGGAGACTCAACCCAGCAGCAACCAGTACCACATACCACAGTGCCGGGCGTGGTGGCTCACACCTGTAATCCCAGCACTCGGGAGGCAGAGGCAGGAGGATTGTGATGTGAGTTGGAGGCTGAGCTCAGGGCCAGCCTGAACCACAAAAAGCGAGACCCTGTCTCAAAAAACCTAAAAAAAAAAAAAAAAAAAAAAAAAAAA
>PVIR01019324.1:9495-32244 GCA_004026965.1 Petromus typicus
CTGTGGGTCCTCGTGTGAAAGACTTAGGAACATTTGTAGAACTTGTTCCTGTCTTCATTCCTTGTAGAGGAAGGGAGAGGGGAGGGGGGAGGGGCGGGGGAGGGGAGGGGAGGGGAGACCCCTGACGGGGGGAGGGGCAGGCCACCTTAGGAGTTTCCCATCCTGTTCTGCAGGGCCCTAGGAGCCCCAGGTACCTGCTCTGAGAAGTTTGGTTCCAGGACCTGCGGCAAGATTTGGGCTTCTCTGCGCCTCAGTTTCCTTGTCTGGACCCTGGGCTGAGCGGACTGATATATGCCTAAGAGGTGACATGGGTCCTGACAGGCGTCCCCGTCTACGTGGTAGAAACTGCATCGGCACTGACTCATGTTTTTCTTCTTGTTTAATTTTCCAAAGACACAGAATACTGTTATTCATGCACTTTTTACGGAACAATCAACCAGCGATGAGGTACTAGATTCTGGGCTGGGTCCTGGGGACCCAGGGATTACAGCAGAGCTGAGCAGAGAGTGACGAGGGGAGAGCCTTGGAGCTGTTGAGGCCACTTGGAGCCCAAGGTGCACCCCCGGGACAGGGGCACGCAAGGGTCTTCCGGGCTCTGATGGCCGCGCGCCCTATAGCAGTGGGCAGTCTAGTGGTGTGTCAGGTTCCTGTCAGAGCGGTGCTCTTACTGTATTATCATTATCATTATTATTACTGCCATGCAGGGGATTGAGCCCAGGCCCTTCACACTAAACAGCCTCAGGCTTGTTTTATTTTCATACAGGGTTGCCCTAAGGCTGGACTTGAACTTGTGATCCTTTGGCCTCAACTATCTGAGTGCTGGGATTATAGGCATGTGCCACCACATCCAGCTTTGTATTGTTTGGCTTTTTATTTAAGTAAAAGATGAATTATTTGAGGATGGGGGAAAGAAGAAAAGAGAGATGACCACTACTCTGGATGAGGAGGGAGAATCTGAAAGCAAACTGCTTGTGGATTTCTTGTCTGCAGCTCCTGTCACTGAGAGCCTCGCCCGTGCAGGCTCCTGGCATCGGACTGGCTCCCTGGCCTGCCTGTCTTGTGCCCTGACCCGGCATTCTCCTGGGCCTGCTGCCTTTCCCTATCCTGGCTTTTGCTGCTCTATGCATACTTGCCCGATGTCAGATATGCCAAGCTCATGATCTTTATGAAATTTAGGAATGACAGTTTAAGAGTAGGAAAAATCTATTGAGTGAAAGACAGCTTCTAAGAGAGACAGAAGGGAGCCTGGAAAGGGGGCTGCCCCACAGTCGGCTTCGATGTTTTACATTTTGAAATGGTTAGAAATATCAAAGAAATAATGTTGAAGATCAAATCTAAAATTCAGGATCTCTATGTACAGTTTTATCAGAATGCAGCAGTCATTCCTTTACAGACCACCCGCGGCCTTTGGCAGCTGCTGCAAAGCAGGTGCATTTCCGCAGAGCCGAGCGTCCGGGAAGCCCGCCGGCGGGGCGGCGTGGGGGCCATGTGGGCACTGGCGGGCTGCTCGAGGTGTTCTTTAGTGACCAGAAGCTCCGAGGGCTCCGCTCTGCTGGCGGGGAAGGGACGCACTCTGCACAGGAGCTCCAGCTGGCGGGGAAGGGACACACTGCACAGGAGCTCCAGCTTTGTGCCCATGGACCCGGGCTCTGCCGGATTGTTGGCCAGAGACTCCAGGGCTGGAGCCCTTTGGAGTGGCTCTCCTGGCAGTGCCGCTCTCCATGCTCTGCCCTGGAGATCCGGGCCCCAGCCTCCATAGGCGCGGCCCAGGCAGTCCTCGGCCCAGCTGCTCTGTGCAAGAAACCCGTTTCCAGACGTTACAGCAGAGGATTCCTGTTTAAGCCAGGAGGGCCTGGTAGTTCGTAACTGCCAGAAACAACGAACTAGTATGCTTTCATGTTTTATCAGTCCGTGTCAGTAACACAAAGTGGTGAGGTTCTGGGGAATTGGTACATGCACAGGACACTTGTGGGTCACTTCTATCTCATCACCCCAGTCTGCTTCCTCGCATCCAAAACTCTGTCTTCTAGTTTCCAGTCATCTCATTAGCGGCTATATTTTATTTTATCACCAATAAATTTATTTAATTTTTGTCTTTTGAAACAGCATCTTGCTATGTAACCCAGGCTGGGCTTGACCTTGAGAGCTGCTATATTTTAAAAGGAAAAAATCAGTACACATTTATCTTCATAGTAACCATAATGTAATTAGAAAATATAATTTTTGTTGGTGAGAAAAGTCACAGGTCCATTTCCCTGAAGCCTCTCGTCCACATTCATCATGGGAGGGAATGAGACTCTTCCCTGTCGCAAACCTCTGAATTGTGCCAGGAGCTAACAACAGTTCTTTGAGTCTCCCAGGTCCTTTCAGTGGTCCTTTCCTGGCATCGGTGAATGCCTCGGGTCTTCTCAGCGCAATCCTGCCTTTTATACAAAGCAAGCCTCCGCTTCTTCCTCTGTGCACAAACAAGTCCTCATTCCTTTGTTCTCGTCTTCCTACCTGTGTGTTTTGCGTGTCTCTGAACACCTGCACCCCGCACTCTCTGGGAAGTGGGGCTGCGGGTCTGCTGTCCGGACCACTTCCCCACACTCCAGGGCGACAGCTTCCGCCCCATGGCGCCGCGCTTTTGGCTGTGTTCCTCGCAACAGTGTAAGGTCCGGAGTTTGATCCTCGGTACCGCAAAAAAGGTGTGTGGGGGGACAAATTAGAGCAATTGGTTCTGTTAGTGGTCAGTGCATGTGAATCGGGGACACACTCGTGTGCTAGGAAACAGGTAAAGCTCCAATCACTACTGAGCCCTACTGGCCCTTGGTGGATTCTTTAGTAATTGTCTTTTAAACCTGGATTTTCCTGAGGCTTGAATAGAATTCTTACCTCATGCAAACCTTCAAGGTAAATCTGGGAAATTTGGCTGCAGCTGCTGGAAATTTGGTGGAGCTGACTTTAACCTCTGCAACTGGCTTCTTTCCCTGCGCTGCAGCCCTGAGTAGCTGCTGTAAGGGCAGTAGACGCTCATGTCCTCACAACACGCACACGCACACGCACACAGGGTGCTTGTAAAAAGTGCTTTATTCCTTTTTATGGCCGAGTAATATTCCAGTGTGGATACACATATTTTGTTTGCCCAGCCATCAGTAGGACATCTGGACTCTCTTCACTGTTATGAGTCATGCTGTTACCAACACTCACAAAGTCTTTGCACCGACACAGCATTACTGGTCTGGGTAGATACCTATGAATGGAGCTATCTTCACAGTGGCTGCATCAATTTACGCTCTGCCTGCACAGCCTGAGCAGTCCTGTTTCTGTTTTTGTGGCCTTTGAACAGTTTTCCCACCATTGACCACACTTCCAACACTAGCTGGATGGCAGATTTTCAGAGCCACAGCCACACTCAATACAGCTAGGGAATCCACCATCATCTCGTACTACCCGCCCCCAAGGCATCAGCGATATTTTTAAACTTGTTTTCAATCCTGGTACCTGACTACTGACAGATGTCCACTCACTGTCCATGTGTGCTGTCTCCTACACACTGCACTCGTGACCAGCTACAGAATTCTCTCAGTCTCCTTCTTGGTGCTGGGAATGCAACCCCGAGCCAGGTGCCAGGTAAACTCTGCCACTGAGCTGCAAACAGGTGCAGCTTTTTAAAGGTGTAGACTTTTTAAAATGTCAAGCCCTCAAAGGAGTAGTTTTTCTCTTGAGCCTAGCGCAAAACCTTGCATAAAGGAGGCCAGGCACTATTTCCCATGTCATCTTGTTTTCATAAAAAAAAGAATCACATACTTCTCACAGGACCCGTTCATTGAGAATAGGACACAAAATCTTAGAGCTTTAAAAGGAGCTCTAGGTGCTGGGTGTGGTGGCACACATCTGTCATCCTAGCACTTGGAAGTCTGACGCAGGAGGATCGCTGCAAGTTTGAGGTCAGCCTGAGCTACACAGTGAGAGCTTGTCTGAAAAAAAAAAAAAAAGGAAGTGCAGGAATATGTTCAGCTTTGTTACTTTACATGGGAAATCTGCAGCCTGGAGCAGAGAAGCGAGCCGCACTCAAGGTTACTGCCCTCCTGGACACAGGGTGGCCAGTGGGCAGCCGAGAGGCTGGGAAGTGGTGGACAGGAGAGAGGAGGGTGGGAGAGGAGGCGGGGAGTGGGGAGGGCAGCGCCGGACGGACAGCTCTCACCTCCACCCTCCTGGGCCCGCGGGAGGCCCGGTGTGCGCAGTGCTGTGTGCGCCGTGCCGTGGCCTGGACCCCGCGGCGGCCCGCGGCCCTGGGGAAAGCCCTGGATGGTGCAGAGCCTCGGCTGCCTTCTCTGTGAAATGGGTAATGACGGCTACTTCCCAGGGCCTGGCGAGGCGGGCCAGCCAGCAGTTCACAGTGGCCCGGGCCCCTCTGACCCTGACAGCCACAGCGGCGCTGATCCAACGGCTGTCCGCAGCCGGAGCTCCAAGTTTGACACTCTGTCCAAAGGCAGAGCGTGTGGTACGCCTCAGACTCACCAGGCTGAGTTTCCTAAAGGAACTGGCATTTTAAAGGTCACCGTGTCTACGCAAGTGTCTGAGTATTAGGCAGTCCTGTCTGGAACACGGAGCTATGCAAGCAGTCCTTTTGGAGTGTCACTGCTGGGGTCTGGGGGTCGCCACAGGCAGGGCTGGGGGCTGTTCTCAGGAAAAAGAAGATACTCCCACCTCCTCTTTAGCCAGATCTGCTCCCTTTTACACTGGCTATGTGTTGGATTTTTTATATGATTTCATTTGAAGAAAAGGTTCCAGTATTTTTGAAAACTTCTGTAACAGAATTTTAGTAAACAGACCACACTGATAAAGACAACTAAATTATACACCTTTAGAGATGAAAATAAACTTTATGTAAAACTTCAAATTCTTTAATTCACTAAAAAATGTATAAAACAGTTTCTGAAGGCTGAAGAAGCACTCTGTAAGATACAAATACAGTCCCTTTTCCACACAGAACAGTGTAGCTACATTTTTCTAACTGATGGGGTATCTACAGCAATACGCTGGATTTCTTTTGAAAGAACTGGGGAGACGTGAATCGAACCTTCAGCCAGCATTTCATGCTTGTCCCTATCTGTTTAGGAAGCAGTATTTCACAAAAGAACCACATTCCATGGAAAGTATGTTTCTTTTGCTGCAACATAATCATTTCCTCAGGAAAGTCTGATTCAGATAAAGGAGATTAGGAAATTGAAAATTGCTTAGTTTGTAGGCAAAATGAATGTCACATTACTTTCTGGATTCCATGAAAATATTTTTAAAATTAATTCTACTATGTTGGCCCATGCCTTTAAACTCATATATATATATCAATATTTTAGGTTTTACTGTCTAGTGGATACCACATCCAGTTATTTCCTTCAGTTCCATTACTTTTATGTGTACACGTGCACACACACACACACACACACACGTTTATTTACACAAGCTTTGGTCTTTGGATATATTTTCGGATCCTAGATAAGTCAACCGGGAGGAGGACAGCATGGAAGAAGACTGGAGACCTGGGGACCAGCAGTGGTGGCACTACAAGTAATTCTAGCACTCAGGAGACTGCGGCTGATGATGGCCACGAGTTCAAGGCCAGTCTAGAGCACACACTGAGACCTGCCTTCAAACAAACAAATGGAGGCCTTGGGCCTGGGCCGCCACACGCCAGTCCGCTCAGCCGCTGGCTTCGTGGCTCTCTGCGGGTTACTTCTCTGTGCTTCATTTTTCTTGGCTGTAAACTGGGAATAACTGAGCCTCTCTCGGTGGGCCGTGAAGATGACAGGAGTGAAGGCACGGGAAGTGCTTGAACTAGCATCTGTGCAGCACTCGGCAAGCGCTGGCCCTTGTTAGCTGTCCTCGTGCCCTGGCACGGTCAGGACACGGCTCACCTGGAGTCCAGCTGCGCCAGGCTGCGGTGGTCACCCGATCAGAGTGTAGCTGGGCTGTACCAGAGGGCACGCTCACGGGGCCCAGGGGTCTGGGGCAGCGCCGTAGCACCTCCACGTCCTCAGGGAAGAGCAAGGCCGTGGGGCCGTCTGCGTCATGGGCAACATCCAGCCAGTGCAGTGCGGCCGGGCAGTGGGTGCTCCCAGAGCAGGCAGCAGGGTTCTGCTATGGGGATCAGCCATCACTGCGCAGGAGGGCCTGTCGCTGGGATTCTGGCCGTCCAGGAAGACACAGTAGATACGCTGCCAACTACGGGAAGCAAACAGAGGCAGGTCTTCATCTGCTGTACTGACAGAAAGCGCTTTTCGGTTGGGAGCTTCTCTTTTTTCTCATTCCAGTTGTCACTTGAAAGATATTCTCCAGTTAAAGCAAGTGTAAACATCACCCTGAAGTACAAAACATACAAAAACCTGCACCTTTGGGACAATTTATACAACAGGAGGTGAGCAGGCAGGCCATGCTGCAGATAATCCACATTTTATTTAAAATGATAAAACACTCAAAAATAAACAGTAAATATGTTTGCATTGTCCGTGTGTAAATTGAAAAACTGCTTTGGATGACATTAAAGTTGTCAGGCTCTACCCTGAAGTGTGCAGCGCAGCCAGCCTCGGTCGGCCGCAGCGCGGCTCTCCAGGGGTAGGAGGTGGCCGCCGCGCCCAGGCGGAGCGCCTCCTACTCAGAGTGGCGGTGTCTCTTCCTGTTGTGGTTCTCAATCGCTCTCCGCAGGGCTTCGTCCTGGACGAGGTCAGACATTCTCATATCTGTGTGGCTACAGCCAATTTTAGGGCAACTGTGAGGGACAAAGAAAACCAAGTCAGTTCCCTTACCTTTATGCCTGAAGGGGTCAACTTTTACATTCAAGTACTGAAATGGAGAAATCTCACAAAAAACAACCGTGGGGACCGATACATGCGCACTGCCTGCCCAGGGCCTCAGTGGCAGAGTACGGGCAACGCCTGCGCTGGGTCTCAGGTGTGGCCAGGCATTCTCCCTAACTAGCTGCTGCCGTGCGTTCCCGTCCGGCCTCCGGGCACCCAGGAGGCCCAGATCGCAGGAGCCCGTCCACTGCGCAGAGCTCCGAGGGGAGGTGAGGCGGGTGGGGGGACCCACGGTGGGAGAGCCAGGCTGCGGGGGGAGCGGCAGCAGAGGCAGCAAGTGGGGGCTCGGGAAACCTGAGTTTGCTCACTGAGTCTGCTTAACAGAGAACCAGGTGGGCGGGAGAGTGGAGGGCGTGAGTGAGGGGAGGCTGGTACCCCGCCGAAGTCCGAGCGCAGCGGACTGCTGCCAGCCTCACCCTGGGTGAAGGGCTCGCCGGTGAGGCTGAGCAGAGGAAAGGGACAGGCTGTCAGGCCGGACTGTCATGGAGGGGCAGGCGGAGTGGGCTGCTTGCGGCCAGGCACGGCGGAGTGTGAGTCATCCCGGGGCGGGACTCAGCTCCTCAGATGTGGTCTTGCTGGAGGTGGTGGCAGGACCAAGTCACCGGATTTCTTTTTCTTCCTTTTTTTTGTGTGGTGGGGATCAAACTCAGGCCCTTGTGCTTTGAGGCAGGCACGGTAGTCACCCGATTTCCCCTCACCACGCGGGAACCCACGTTGGGTCCGGCTGGCTGGGTCTCTGGATTCTCTCCAGCCCGGCCCTGAGTGGAGGCAGCAGCAGCTCACTTTCCCCTTCTGAGTCTCAGTTCCCAGTTTAACAAGCGGAGGAAAATCCCCCAGGCTCAGAGCTCAGAGCAGCGGCTGCCCTGCCCCAGCGTGCTCGCTCCTGCCTGCCCCATCAGCTTTTCTATGGAGTGTTTGCTTCCAGGACCGGGGACTGGAAACATCTGCACACTGAGCTCATCTTCCCTCTTCATTTTTTACGTTGAGACTAATTCACTAAAGTTTCGGAGGCTGGGCTCTGACTGGCGATCCTCCTGCCTCAGAGTGCACAGGGTGTGTGCTACCAGGTTGGGCATCGTAAAGAGTTAACATCTTAGCTTGTCTGTTTTGTACATGTACCCCACACACCACATGCACACTGAGCTTCCTGTGTGACTGGCCCACGCAGTGTCCTGACTGTCCCACAGTTAGGTGCAACTGAGGGCCCCAGCACACGGCCGGCACAGTGAGCGCCTGTCTACGCAGCACAAGTCCAACTACAGCAGCGCGGCCAGCAGGGCAGTGCTCCACTGCTCACAGCCCCGAGGTCACGCGACAGGGCTTCACCCGTGTGTTAAACACCTCTGGCAACGACAGCAGTTTAAACGCTGACGTGCACCCTGCATGAAAGGCAGGCATGGAAGAGGGCAGCAGACTGACGTGGTCCAGGTAAATATCGCTCTGATGGTCTAGCTCTGCTCGAGGGCAAGGCAAAAATGCCTCCCTTGTCCAGTCCTGCGCCCTGTACTCTGAGTCTCATGCTCAGTCACTTCTCTAAGTATGCAAGTAAACTGCTAGATATCAGAAAGAAAACCAACACTTTTCCTGATGGGTCTTTTTTTCCCTCAGATACCAGGGATTGAACTCGGGACCTTGAGCTCGCTAGTCAGGTACGGCGCCCCTGAACTAAATCCCCAGGCATCTCCTTTTTGGGACGATGGCAATCCTCCTGCCTCAGCCTCCCAAATGCTGGGAGTACAGGGATGTGCTACACCTGGCGCTACAAATACTTTTAAGACTTCAGAAACCGTAGCTTCCAGCACCTCAGCATCCAGGACAAATGTGCAGCTCCAGGGGGCTGCAGGTGACCCTCCCTCATGCCGTCCACCTGCAGCACCCGCTCCCAACCACCAGGCCTCCGGCTCCCTGAGCTCCAAAGAGCAAAGTCTAAGCACAGCAGCCAGACGGTGAGTAAGCCAGGACAGGGAAGTGGAGAGCGATGTGGGGAGGGCTTCCTGCTGACGACACCAGCTCCAGGCATAACTGAGGGCATTCTGAGAATGGCCGACAGAACTAACCACACCGCCAGTGCAGAGCAGGCGCCCCTGCGCCCTCAGCGTTAGAGCCCAGGGAGAGTGAGTCACAGAACCAGGTCTGAGCTCCCTCAGGAACAGGACCATGGACTGGTGTGAAGCACACAACCTGCCCGAGGCCAGCCAGAGGGCTGGACCGCAAGAACTCGAGCTGGAGGGGCGCTGGGGGTCCGCTGGCCAAGATGGCAGCACAGAGCGTGGGCGTGACAAGCGAGTGGCGCAGAGGGGCAGGACAGGACGGCACGCCACGGTGGAAGAGCGGAGCTGGTGGGGTGGCCCGGCTCCCGGTCCCTCCAACAGAGTGGGCGGCCCAGCCGGAAGACGCTGAGGACCGGAAGACGAGGCCGGGCAAAAGCGCGCACGGCAGGCCGAGCCCGGGTCACCGACGGATCTGCGGGGTTCAGGTCCCACGGCGGTAGAAGCTCGGCCGCAGTGTCTGCTTGGGGCAGGGGTGGAGCTCAGAGTCCGGAGGCTCCGTTCACAGGTCCGAGGGGGCGGCGTCCTGCTGCCTCAGTCCTGCACCCGTGTGTCCAAGACGCCGTGTCACCGAGCACGCGGGGACAGCACAGCCCCAGTGTGTCCTCACGGCCCAGCGCTCTCTCGCCGGTGCTGGACTTCCCACTGCCCAGGACCCTGCTGGCGCCGGCCAGAGCGCCTTTCCCGGCCACTCTCAGCTCCACGGAGTTCTGTGAGAAGAGGCCGTTCCCGCTTTCCACACGGAGCGGCTGAGGGAAGGACTCGGTGTCTCGCTGGAAAATGAGTCCTGCTGCTGAGCCACACACTTCTGCCCTGCACATTTCTATGTTTTACATGCTTTGAGATATGACTGTTTGTTAAATATAGTTCTTGTTCTGCAGAAAAGCAATCAGATGACTGCAGTAAAATTGGAAATACCTTCATCAGATGAAAATCAAAAGGCAGCTTTATTTGCAAGGTAATAAATAGTTTTATGATCAAGTTATGTATTTTAGGGCCAGGCCAGTGGCACACGCCTATGTACCCAGGACTCTGGGAGGCTGAGGCAGGATGATCACAAGTTTCAGCTCAGCCTGGACAACTTAAGAAGATCCCATCTCAAAAAAAAAAATTAAAAATGGCTGGGATGTAGCTCAACGTGAAGGTCCTAGTGTAAACTGTCAGTACTAATGGAAAAAATAAAAGGAAAGAAAATAGGTATTTTAGGCAATTAAATTATCTAATGATTTCAGTTAGAGTGAACGCAACAATACAATCTGCCAGAAGCCAGTAAGGAGAGGCTTCACGGACTGGAACCAGCACAGGAAAACTCCGTGTCCAATCCCCTGGTGCCCCTGGGGTGATGAGAACACGGGAGGGAAGCGTGACTTCCCAACCTGGATGGCACAGCAGTTCCCAGGGCTCCCGGCTCCTGGAGCATCATGGGAGTGGTCCTGCTTCCTGGGAATGGGAGGCTCCGGCCAGCCTGCCGCAGAGCCCTGCCCCCGATCTCCTGTGCCTCGCTCTGGCTCCCGTGCACCCAGTGCCCTGCGGTAGCCCTGGCTCTGTGGGCAGGTGCGGGCTGCCCCAGGGCTGACTCGTGCTCTGCTGGTGCCTAGACACACAGGGAAGACGGCAGCCCTCCCCTCGTCAGTCAGACAGCCTGTCTGCCAAGGTGCCTCCATGCTCCTCCCAGGGCCGCCCCGCGCTCATGCTGCCCGTGGCAACCTCCTGAGCAGCGCCCCTTCACCCGCTCAGCTCTGGGAGTGACTCGCACACCTGGGGCGGCCCATCCGCTCCCCCAAAATGCCTGGACAGCAATGGTGGAAGAGCGGTGCTCACAGGGGTGAGAGGCCAGTGTGGTGACACTTCATGTATGAGCTGCTCACACCAGACGCCTCTGGTGCACATTTCTATGTCTTACATGCTTTTTTTTTTTTTAGGTTTTTTGAGACAGGGTCTCGCTTTTGTGGTTCAGGCTGGCCCTGAGCTCAGCCTCCAACTCACATCACAATCCTCCTGCCTCTGCCTCCCGAGTGCTGGGATTACAGACATGAGCCACCACGCCCAGCACTGTGGTATGTGGTACTGGTTGCTGCTGGGTGTGGGTCTCCACACCCAGTATTGTTATGTGGTTACCGGGGAATCGAACCCGGGCCCCTGCGCTTGCAAGACAGGCGCCGGAACCGCTGAGCTAACTCCCCGGCCCCCTATGTCTTACATGCTTTGAGATATGCAAGGAGGCAGCTGCAACTGCCAGCATTTGTACAGAGGTGGAAACTGCTGCAGTGGGGCCACCCAAGCCCTGACGGTGAATCTTCACGCTTTACTTTCCTGTTCTCCTGTCCACAAAATTCCTCTGCTCTCCATCTGACAGTAATCGCAGCTGGTCCTACAGTCCAGTAGGTAGAACCGGGCCTGGCGGACGACCTTGTGGGTGGAAGATCGAGCTCACCCTCTGTAAACCCTAGGCCTCCTCCTCTTAGGCCTGCTCTTATTACTAGTCTGTGAGAATGTGGGGTGTCAGACAGCAAAGTTGTGGAGACATGGCAGAAAAAAATCCATCCTGAATGACAAGTGCTACTCCCGTGCTCACAGATCACGCGTCAGGGCCAGGGGCATGGTTCAGCAGCACAGGGCCTGCCTAATAAGTGTGAGGGCCCAACTTCGATCCCTGGTACCAAAAAAAAAAAAGTTAAAAAAGTGCTTAAAAAAAAAAAAAAATCACGTACAATTCAAATGGCCGGGTGTGGTGGTGCACATCTGTAATCCCAGCACTCTGGGGGCTGAGGCAGGAGGATCACCACGCGTTTAGATCAGTCTGGGCTACACAGTGAGATCCTATTTCAAAAAAAAGTAAAAAAAAAAAAAAAAAGAAGGCAAAGGGGCCTTAGGAAACTAACGGATGGACCTATGAAGATCCATCTCAATGAGAGGACTCTCTGCCAAGCTTCACAGGCCTGGGGTGAGAAACCTGCTCTGCAGGAGCACTCGCCCTGTTCAGACCTGACTCCAGGAGAACATCAGAAACTTTAAGAGGAAGTGCTGCCAAAATGAACTAGAAACAGTTATTTATTTATTTATTATTTTTTTATTTTTTGAGACAGGGTCTCGCTTTGCAGTTCAGGCTGGCCCTGAGCTCAGCCTCCAACTCACATCACAGCAATCCTCCTGCCTCTGCCTCCCGAGTGCTGGGATGACAGGCCTGAGCCACCACGCCTGGCACTGTGGTGTGTGGTACTGGTTACTGCTGGGCGTCCATGCCCACTATGGTATGTGGTTAACCAGGGATCGAACCCAGGCCCTTGCGCTTGGCAGGACAGGCGCTGGAACCACTGAACTAAATCCCCAGACCCTAGAAACAGTGATTTTTAATGATTATACTGACTTGTTTTATTTTTTTAACCTTTTGGCTTGTCAGAGTAGGAACACAGAAAAAGTTGGTAGAATTACACTGCGGGGAAAACATGACATTTCAACTCTCAGGTGGAAGCTCAAAATAGAAATGTACCGTCAGCCTGTATTTTGCGTTATCAGGCTGCCAAGCCCTCTCCTGGAACAAACACTGCAAGTGTGAACCCGCGAGTGACCACCGCCGTCTCCAGTCACCCACCCAGACACGGGCTTCCACTCCGGCCCGGTCAGCACACCGCAGGACATCCAAGCCCCCAGGGTCTGGCCACATGGACCATTCCCCCCCCCACGTGGCAAGAGCAGGGCAGGTGCCCAGTGGGTGCGAGTCAGGGAAGCCCTGGCCCCTGCCGTGCCAAGAGCTGCAAGAATCAGTTCTTGGGTTGTGAGGCTGGAAGAGGAGGAAGGGAGGTCTGCTCAGAGACCGGTGACCCGCAGGTGCACGCAAACCTTTTGGGAAATCATTTCACAATTAGATATGTGAGTTTCTACCTAAGAACCAAGCACTGGTTCTTAATTTTTGAATGTTTGCTTCCTAATTTTGAAAGCCATCTTTTTTCTGGAATGGGTAAGTGAACACATAAAGGGAGAGGATCACTTAGTATCACAATTCCCCTTTATTTTTCTTGGGTTACTTTCTATGATTAAAATTCAACCTACTTCCTCTGTGTTGAAGGTGTGCTAAGGCGCCATCGCCTTGTTCCTGAGCTGCCGCCAGCATGCACACGACACACGCGCCTCTGACTGGAGCCTCCTCACCCACCGACTCACCAGGCCTTCTTCTTCCGCTTGTGCTTGGCCTCGATGATGCGGACGATGGCCTCCTCTTCGTAGGTGTGGCCACAGACTTTATTCTTCACTGGCTTCTTCATTTCCATCTGTCAACAAGAAGAGCAGACTTTCAGGAATGATAACATCAACTTCCAGAGCTGCTTTCCCTACCCCAGGCTATGTTTTAGCCCCAGAGCCTACAGGCATGACTAAGAGGTCTTTCCAAGCCCAGGCTTCTCACATATATTTCTCACCCCTCCCAGCCCTTAAATGTGACATCAGCTCAGAAAGCAAACAGGAAACTTTCTGCTTCTGTGCAGTTAACTGCCTTTTCTCCAGGGAAGGAGGAACAAAGGGTACCTGTGTAATGGGGCAGATGAAGTTGGTCTGACTCTGAGTCACGATCATATCTTCATCAACTCCTTCAACGCCATCAGCTTCTCTCTCTGCCTGGAGACCATCTAGAGGAAGAAAGGGAATCAGAGGCTCCTGGGTCTTGCAGTCAGCCAAGGATGGCCGGAGCCAGGCTGGGTGAGGTACCCGAATGCATGTTAATGCTCCTGCTTATAATAGGGACGGTGGGGAGGAGCGGGGTGCGGGTGGGGGAGGGGTGGGGGGATTAAAACCAATCAACACAGGATATGTGTATGCATCCATTCCCCAAGATAAATAGCAATAAAGTCAGAAAACAGAATTATTGGGGGTACCTTAGTCTGTCATTTTTGATAAGGAAACTGAGGATAAGAGCAATACATAGAAAGGCTTCTTAAAGTTTGGGGCTTAGCTGGAATGGAGGCTTTCAAGGCAGAGGCAGCAGCCATCGTGAGTTTGCAGCTAGCCTGGACTACGCAGCAAGTCCAAGACCAGCTTGGATTACACGGTGAGACCCTGTCTCAAAAAGTCACAGAACAAAGTTCAGAGAATTATCTGTAAGGGTGTGCTGCCTGGTAATCAAGAGCACGTCCCAGAGTCAGGATCGGGGGTCTGTTCCCATTCAGCTGAGACTCCGGGCTACTAAGTCACACAGTCAAAGCCCTGCTTTGTAATGTTTGTGCAAAACAAAAGGGGGGAGGGTATGGCTCGGGCTCAAGGCAATAATCAGTCACTGTATGTGCTCCTGTGCAGCACGCTGCTTCTCAGATTTCTGGGTTGGTGCTTTGGCCCTTTTAAACTTTAAGATTTTATTATGGACCCAAAAAAACCTTTCATAAAATGTGGATCACACTTATCAGGTATTTACAACATTAGACATTAAGACTGAAAAATGAAAGACTGTATTTATCAGTTTCTTCTGGCTTGAGCTACTGAAGTTATAAAAATTGGACGTGGCAGATTTATTTTTTTATGAGTACATATTTATCATACATACTGATCATATTCATCAGAGGGAATTTGTATTCATACATAATATATCTTAATTCTTTTTTGCCCTTTTCTCTCCCCTCCCTTCAGCCCTTCTTCCCCTCCCCATTTACATAAGTTTCTAACAGGTTTATTTATTTATTTATTTATTTATTTATTTATTTATAGGTTTTTTTGAGACAAGGTCTCGCTTTGTGGTTCAGGCTGGCCCCGAGCTCAGCCTCAAACTCACATCACAGCAATCCTCCTGCCTCTGCCTCCCGAGTGGTGGAATTACAGGTGTGAGCCACCACGCCTGGCACTGCTGTATGTGGTACTGATTGCTGCTGGGGTGAGTCTCCACACCCCATGTGGTATGTAGTTACCAGGAAATCGAACCCAGGTCCTTGCGCTTACAAGACAGGTGCAAGAACCACTGAGCTATATATCCCTGGCCCTCTAACATGTTTATTTTAAATCACTTAAAATTACAGTAGCAATACCATTGCTACTAACATGATTAATATAAATAATAAAGTGCAGAACAATAAAAAGAGAAAAGGGTGGTAAGTGCTTTCCACTTCTGTGCACATCTCTAATGTCTGGCTCAACTCTGAGAGTTGGACTTCGTGAATACATTCAGTCTGAGGTGGGACTGCTTCATGGTGTTTCAGGAGAAATTCACTAGTGCGAAGAACCTGTGAAAAAGGCTCCTGAAGAACTGTCCTGAGCTGACAGACACCCTGAGGTCCCTCGGGCACTTGAGAAGCCCCTTGAGACACAGTGAGCAGTCAAGACAGGCCTGGCTCTGAACAGCACCGTCCACTTTCGACTGCCCTGCCCCTTTTTCCCTTCCTTGTATCATACTTTTCCCTCACCAAGGAAAAATGCACAACAGATGACTTTTTAATGGTATTACAGGGTTGACTACTTCACATAAAAGCCTCTCTGTCTGAAGAATGGATACAGGTTGAGCATCTCTGTGCTAAAAATCTGAAATCCAAAATCCACAAATTTCTGAAACACCAACATAACATTCCAAGTGGAGCGTTCCCTTAAATAACAAACAAAATTACTTACGCTACTGTAAACAATCACCTCCAGGCTACATGCATATATATCTCTAACACGAGAGGTTCTGTTTATAGACTCGGGTCCCAACCCCAGGACATCTCACTGGTCTAAGCAAATACTCTGAAGTAAGAGGAGGACCCGCCCGGCACTCCGTGGGTGGTTCTGAGTCGTGGGTGAGGCCTGGCCAAGGACACACACTTGGCCTGCACTTGTGCCTCGGCGGTGCCTTTCTTCCTCTTCCTCCTCTCCCTCTGCTTTTCTGCGTTTCCTTCTTTCTTCCATTTTGGCAGAATAATATAGGCATAAAACGATCCTCCTCTCAGCGTGTGGGAAGAAGCGTTGGTCTCCAGCTGCAGTGTTTCTGCAAAGCCCTGGTAGGCCTGCGAGTGTCTGAACTGCTGCTGGGCAGGAGTCACCGCTTCCCCGCTGCGAGCCACCGTGCCCAGCGTCTAGGTGTCTGGTTACCCTGCGTTGTGCCGGGCTCCCCTTCTTTTTTGTGTGCACTTCCCTGACAGGGCATCAGGACTCAACACGTGTAGGGCTTCTCCTTTTCAAGGGTCTTGGAAACTGCTCATAATTCGGGAATTACTAATCCAAAAACCCAAGATCTGAAATGTCTCAAACAGCAACATGATTTTTGTAAAGTCTTAAATTTTGCAGCGTTTGGAATCTTGGGTTTCTGAATCAGGGATGTTCAACTGGTAAAGCCTACACACACAAAAAATCTAAAATCTGAAATCTAAACCACTTCTAGTTCCAAGCATTTGGATAAGGGTTACTGAATCTGTACTGCGTTCAAAAAGGGATACTAAAATTAAAATGAATAAGAATCAAAGGTATATAAAATGTAAAGTTTAGTTAATTTCAAAAATTCTTGTTTTGGTAATCAAAACTTTTATGAAAATAATATACAGGTTGATGTTCTTTTTTATTCATTTATTTTTAACTTAATTTTACTTATTTATTTTTTGGTACTGGGGATTAAACTTGGGATCTTATGCTTGTGAAGCAGCTGCCAGAAACCACTGAGCTAAATCCCCAGCCCTGGGGTTCTTTTTTAACCTAATAAAAATTTCAGGTATGCCAAGGTAATTACTTATTAAAAAATCAGACAATTATAAATTAAATAATTTGCTGGTAGATGATCTATTTCCAAAGTGAGACTATAAAAATATTTTTAAAAGAAGCTGCCAACAGTAAATTGACATCGAGTGTGGAGCTGCCACTTTCCTTTGCTCGCTATGATGTGGGTGTGAAGTCTCTGGAAAGATTACTCAGATCTATGAATGGTTTTCACAGTTGTGAAGGGTTTTCCCAAAGCTCTGTTTGATGTTCAAAGTCTAAGAGTCAGACTCCCAGAAGAGTCCATTATCGAACCAGTGGTTTACCAGAGCTGGACAGGTGAGGTGAAGGGCCCGGGGGCAGGCTGAGAGCCGGCAAGTTTCTTGGGTTCGCTTTTCAAAGACTCCTTGGGCTTCCACCTCTTTCTTTTGATCATGTGTTTGAAAGCAGAAATAAATGAGCTCTTTGACAGTTTCTTAAAGGATCTACTCTGAAGTATGGCTGATTTCTGACTATAAATGTTACACCGGGGGATTCACCAGAAAATCTGTTAGATGTATAATAAGAGTTCAGCAGGTAGGAAAGACTGCGGGTTTGCTGGTTATTTTCTATATTTGAATTTCAAATGCTGGAGGAAGTGGTAGAGAGCACCACTCGAAAACAATGCCAACCACGGGGGAAGGCCGCGTGGGGAGCTTGGACCCTGTGGGTAACTATCAGCACCACAGATGATGGAAGAAGGAGGTAACAAAAGAAGACTCAGGAGGAATGCCAACGGTGAGTAATAGCTCACAGATCGAGAGTCTAAAAAGAGAAGATACTCAATAGCTAACTTCTCTAGAGGCAGAACATTTCCTCATCTCAACCTGTATTTATAGAAAGTGATATTAACATTGGGATTCCACTGTGTGCTAACAAAAGGTCACATCTGCAATAAATATCACTTACAGTGCTTCAGCTGACACAAAGACAAAACTTTGTGATTAGCCTGGCAGAAGAAGGCTGAGAGAAAAACACAGATTATCTCTCCAGTCACAGGGCTTTTAAAACTGAGGCTGCTACCCCAAGCTTCCTGTCAGAGAAAACTGGGATTCCAGAGAAGCTGCAGGTAGGTTCAAGGACACACGAGACCCTTAACAAACAAGTGTGCTGCTCTGGGTTTTCGGACGAGGTGGTCTGAACACTAAACCTGCTACCTTGTTCTGAGTGCGCCTCCGCCTTGGCTCTTATTTCATCAGTATAAAAACCACCTCAAAGTTACTGATGATTATACAAAGCTGACGTGCACTATACAAACAGTTTCATTTAATCCTCCAAAACACTCATGGAGAATGACTATATTTTATTCTTATTGTAGAGAAATAAAAGACAAGACCTATATTTCAGTTTAACAATAACCTACAACCTTCGGACTGACTGGCCCAGTGATATGTCAAAGGTAAATGCAAAAAATAGCCTTATAACAAAGAAACACATCAATTAAATCAGTTTAATCTCTACTAAAGAGATCACAAAATTTTTCAGATTATAAGAAAGCGAAGTGTCATACTATTTTCTACAATCAACACACCATATCCTTGAGTACTGCATCTGTCGATTCAGTCAACCATAGACTGAAAATATTTTTAAAAACACGTCTACATTAAACATGTATTGGCTGTTTTCTTGTCATTATTCCCTTAATAATACAACCATTTACCTAGGTTTCACTCCCCCCTAGGTGTAAGGAATCCTGATGTGATCTGAGGTATATGGGAGGATGCATGGGACACATGCAAGGACCACTTCATTTCCAGTGAGGGCCCCGCGCACCCCGGGGCCCAAGCACCATGCTGAGGAGGGTAGCTAGACAGACTATAACAAATCCAGAATGTGATTTTTCTAGATGTCATAAAATCAACAGCAAGAGGAAGCAGAAACCACGGACATGTTGGAAGCAGCAGCTCCAAGGTCAGCAGTCTGCCCCGTGGTGCAGAGGTGTGCGCAGGCTGCTTGTCAGGACCATTTGTGCCACTCGGTTCCGACGCGCGGCGCTCGCCATGGAGCCGCACAGCTCTGCCTGGCATTTCCCACCCAGCGCCGCCCCCTGGGGCTCAGCCAGAACCCCTGGACTCATTCTTGACTGTCCCCTCCTTTCTCCCTCCCTATCCAACAGGCCAGTGAGCTCTGCTGACACTAAGCCATACTTCCAGCGCCCGCCCTCCTCTTCTTCTCTGCTGCACACTTCCATCCACATCACTGTGGCGAGGCCTGTCTCGAGGCTGCCACTGGGCCTCCACGGGCGCCGCAGCCACATCGCCTGGTGAGCAGCCCGGCCATGCGCTGACTGGCCCTGCCATTCTCAGCTCTCTGGAGCCTCGTCTGTGTTCCTGGAACAGGCTAAGGAGCTCTTTCTGCCTCTGGGCCTTTAGACTAGTGGTCCCGGAACGCTCATCTTCCTTCCCTGTGCTACCATTTGCAGACACCAGTTGAAGTGTCATTCCTTTGGAGAGACCTTCTCTGACAGTCATCCAGCCCTCCCTGTCACTGCGGGGCTCTGCACAGCACACACCAGTGCTCATTTCTGTCCTTTCCTCCCTTCCCTCGTTCCTATGTCCGTCTCTTCCTGGAAAGCCCGACCTGGGATCTCAATCAGTCCCTGACAGATAGAAGCGGGTCGTCACTAATGCGCGCTGAGTAAAGCCCTGCGCTGGACATGGCATGGGTGGGCCTGTTTCACACAAACCTGACAACCCAAACCCACATATACACACTCTCACAATGGTTTCACAGGCTGTAGTACATCAGGGAGAATTTCACGGGAGCTCGCGGCACAACTCTGGACCCTGAATTATGCATTGAAGGCAGGAAGTAAATACGAGTTTTACAATTACAGTAGGCCACGTGGTAATTACAAAGGAGAATCCAGACATGGTCTTGTGGTCATGAAATACAGTCGGTCCTGGCCACACACAGCCTTAGCATTAGTCACTTGTCTGTCTTCAGATCTGGCTACCAGTTAGACGGTTTTGTGCCAGCTGGGGATAAAAGTTGACTACTATGAACTTTTTCAGTTACAGATGAATATTTTTCTAAACGCACTTTTCTTTGGAAAGTAGTAACACACGAAGAAAATGTTATACGACTATTTGCTTATGTCCTTAAATGTTTATTAGACTGCTTGGATTATTTTATTCATACTACTCTGGGACAGCAAAACTGGGACAGCTGAGCTGCACCGTGGGACGTTTCAGGGCCGCCCGAATGTGCAAACTTGCACATCGGCTCCAATTCTGAAGCCCTTCTGCTCAGCGAGTGTCTGAACTGGCTCTGGCTGGTGACCCCATGCAGCACTGGATTCAGACCCCACTCAGCCCCAAGAGAAAGAAACAATGGCGCAGGCTCACTTCCTCTGGCATGTGCGTGTGCTGTCCTGAGGGCCTCTGTGCTGTCCGGGTCTGTACTGAGCGTTCTCCTTGGACTGATGGCCGGTTCTGAATGCCAGCTGCTTGGCTGGGCCAACCTCCCAGACCCTATCTTCAGGGAACTGAGTCCTAGTTCCCAGTTCTCTGCTGTGTGTAAACAGCTTTTGCAGAATTAAGACACAGATCATGTTCAAATGACATCTACACAATTAAAGGTTTTCTGGATGTTAAAACCCCCACAGGATGGTGGAATCCAGGAAACATAAGTTTTAACAAATATATCTGGATAGCGGGCTGGGTGCGTAGCTCAGCGGTAGAGCCCTTTCCTGGCCAAGTATAAGTCTGTGGGTTCCATCCGCAGCACCACTGAGAGGAATAATTCAGTGAACACAGTTGTGCTAATGTAATGCAATCCAAAGATGTTTCTGTTTATTACAATTAATGTTACAAACCTCCGTCATTATAAATTGTTACTGCTCTCACCTTCATTATTATTACTACTACAGTATCCCAAGGGTTGGTACTGGCACAGAAGAAATCCCTGCCCTCAGGAAGCCCAGCCTTGAGGGACAGGAACACACAAAGCAACACCAGCTCATCAGGGCTGCACAAACACAAGAGACCAGGGAAAGACAGTCCTAGGAGAGAACAGGGCTCCTCTCTCACAGAGCGGACAGCTGACACAGGCTGATGAGGAAGGTCTTTCTGCCTAAATTGTCTGACAGAACTGCTGCCTCCTTACACGGGAGGGCTTCATCCACTGTCGCCTCAGGCCCACACCTGATCAAAGCTCTTCCTTCTTTTAGCTGTACTCTATCTTCACCTCAGATTCTAGGTCCTCTAAGCTGTATCTGTCCAATCCATCCAGACTACCCAACTCAATTCGCCCACCCCCACCCCGAGATCTCACAGTCCTTCCTGTCTACGTTGTACTCTGGAATGGGATTTCTTCTCAGACACACTGAAGACTCCAGGTGTATTCCTTTATCACTGTCTGCTCTGCGCCAAGCACGGTACCGAATACCAGGTGTGGATTCAAAGAGGACTAACAATCAAACCCTGGAGGAAAGACACGCAAATACTCAACATCCTGTATACGGACTGACACATTTTGTACAGAGGGGAGGAGAGGAATCAGGATGACTCACTCCCCTCGATGATGACAAACCCAGGCTCTCCAAGTAAGAAGAGTATTTAATAACATGGGGTCTGATATGCCTATAATCTCAGTGCCCAGGAAGCTCAGGTAGGAGTCTTAAGTTTGGGCAACCTGGCATAACTCTCTCTTAAAAGGGAAAAAAAAAAAAAGGAAGGAAACACGATCTGAAAACAGCCCTCCTGGACTTGGCTGGTTGTACCACTTTATCAGCTAGGTGTTCTCAGGTCAGTAATTCCACCTTTATTTTCCTCTATCTTCTGAATTGTAAAATGGAGCTAGAGATGGTACAGAGTTGTGTATGATTAAATAAACTAACACATGAGAAGTTCTTGGATAGTGCCAGGCAGACAGCAGGGGATCTGAATATTGTTATTATGATTACTAATATTGTTTTTGAATCCCCAAAGAATAGCACACAGTGGGCCCTGTGATATTCAGTTAAATAAGTAATGTTCAGTTAAATTAAAGTTATGTGCTATGGAATTATCTAAGAGAAACCACAGACAGGCCAACCTGGAGTTCTAAATGGGATGAGGTCTACCCACCCCTGGGCAACAGGGAAGCCCAGATTAGCCCGGGTGTTGCTGGCTGACACAGCACTGGACACACCTTCAATTTGCTGTCTGCTTCCCCTCCTGCCTCTTTCAACACACACCTCTCAAGAGCTCGAAAGTACAATGAATGAAGAGGTGCAGAGTGCTTCCTCTAAATGAGCTGACATGTTGAGAAGATATTCTCTGGCTCATTATCAAGAACTTATTTATTTATTATCTATTGTCATTTTAGATGCGTCCTTTGTCTTCAGCTGATACCATAATAGATTAATTTGCCTTAACCACCTAATACTGTCAAAATATGAGTTTTAAAGTATTCCAAACCTTGTTCATTCAACTGGGGGGGGAAGTAATCAGTTGAGACCTGGCCACACATTACCACTTCATGTCCCCAGGCGGCTCCTCCACTTAATCTCTCCTTCCAAGAGAAGGGCTAATGACCATCTCTAGGCACCAAGCAGAGACAGGAATGTACGTGTTAAATACGAGTGTTTTGTGACACAGGGTCCTGGTAAGTAGTCCCTGCTGGCCTTAACTGGCAATCCCTGTGTTTCTGGCTCCCCAGTGCTGGGATCACAGCATGTACAGCCATGACCAGCTCAAAGTAGGAAATCTAAAACACACATTCTATTACTTGGTTCTGGACAATGTACTAGAAAAACCACGTAACAGTCAAAATCTTATTAGCTGCACTGGGAAGGTCTACAGCACTCAATTACTTGGATTTACGGTAAAGTCAGAAGTAAGCCAAGCCTGGACGATGAGAAATGCCCTTCGGGGTCATCTCCTTGTCTTTTCTTATTTTGCAGGACTATCAACACTACCTCTCCAGGGACCTCGCACGGGCGCACCCGCCTCATTCCCGGTCTGTTCCCACCTTCGCGCTCTCCTGGTCCTGTTCCTTGTCTTTCCCACTGCTGCAGTCCCAATTTAGGCCACACAGCATTTCCTGTTTAGACTGTTGCAAAAAGTTCTATTCTCTCTCAGCCCTTTCCCAATTTGTCCTTCCTGTCTCGGCAGGTGATCTCTCTAAGCCATGTCCTCTGATACAGCACAGCACTCTGGTAAGTGGTTCACAGCACTCTGCTAAGTGTTCACAGCACTCTG
>PVIR01019325.1:7297-32246 GCA_004026965.1 Petromus typicus
GTGTGGAGACCCACAGCCAGCAGCAACCAGTACCACATACCACAGTGCCGGGCGTGGTGGCTCACGCCTGTAATCCCAGCACTCGGGAGGCAGAGGCAGGAGGATTGTGATGTGAGTTGGAGGCTGAGCTGAGGGCCAGCCTGAACCACAAAGCGAGACCCTGTCTCAAAAAACCTAAAAAAAAAAAAAAAAAAAAAAAGTTGAGGGTGTAGTTCAGTGATAAAGTGCCTCTGGATTCAATTCTCAATATTGAAGAAAAAAAGAACTGCATGCCTTGTTATGGATGCCAAAATGAAACACCACAGTCTGGGGAACTTAACAACAGAAATTTCTCTTATAGAGCTCAGGCAGTTGGCAGTTCAAGATGAAGCTGGCATCAGAATTAGTTTCTGGAGAGGCTTCTGTCGCTGGCCTGCGTGTGGCCACCCTCTCCCTGTGTCCCCACACACTCTTCTCTTGGAGTGTGTCCTGAGTCCTGACCTCCTCTGTGTAAGGACACCAATCAGATGGGGTTAAGGACCCACTAGCAATCTTATTTCATTTAATTACTCTTTTAAAGACCTTATTTCCAAATATTGTTACATTCTGAGGTACTGAGTGTTGGGGAAACTTTTTAATGAATTTTTAGGAGGACATAATTCAGCACATAACACCATGCTACTGTAAATCAAGGTTCCTCTCCAGAACAAGGTGAAGAGGAGACTTCGTACATGTAGCACTTATTTCTTTTTCAGCAATAGCACCACTGCCATTGTCACTCTTTGCCTCCTTTTCCTCTTTCTCCACCTCTTCCTCTTTCCTCATCTCTTTATGATAAAATACAGTATGTGTCAATCTGAGTGTCAGACTGAGGTGTCAGACTGGAAACCAAGAGGCCTAGTTGAGCTTCTAATCTTGTCTCTAACACTGCCTGCCATAGAGAGTTCCTTCTGGCTCATGGGTCTTGGTTCCGCTTTCTAAGAAGTGGCTGACTGAGTTTTGGTGAATAAGACATCCTAAATCTTGTCAATGCCTTCAATTTCACCATTTTGTTATTATTTTTAAGGCACTGACTGGGGGTTATTCCATGAAGCTTCTGACTATCCCCAAATCACTGCCTAGCTCATTTGTTGCCCTATTAAACTGAGAGACTAGAAGTTCATTCTTAGCAATCTTGCCTTTCCACTACGAGGGAGGCTGAGGCAGAAGGATTGAGTCCAGTAGTTTGAGGACAGCCTGGGACACACAGCAAGACCCTACCTCAAAAGAATCTTAAAAATATAAGACAAAGAAAGTTCATTCTTGGGCCAGGTATTTAGCTCAGTGGACCAGCCTGAACTACAAAGTGAGACACTGTCTCAAAAAAAAAAAAAAAAGAAAGTTCATTCTTTGGGTTAAGACATTGCTCCTCTAAGAATCTTCTTAAAAATAATTTTATGAGGGACCAGAGATTTAGCTCAATGGTTCCAGTGCCTGCCTAGAAAGCACAAGGTCCTGCGTTTGACCCCTGGTAATCACATACCACAGTGCTGCACATGGTGACTCACGTCTGTAATTCCAGCACTCGAGAGGCAGAGGCAGGAGGATTGCTGAGTTTGATGATAGCCTGGGCTACAAAGTGAGTGTAGGTCCAGCTCGAGCTACAAAGTGAGACCCTGTCTCAAAAACTTAAAAAAATAGGGCCAGGGATTTAGCTCAGTGGTTCTGGCACCTGTCTTGCAAGTGCAAGGGCCCCGGTTCGATCCCCAGTAACCGTATACCATACTGGGTGTGGAGACTCACCCCAGCAGCAACCAGTACCACATACCACAGCACCGGGCGTGGTGGCTCACGCCTGTAATCCCAGCACTCTGGAGGCAGAGGCAGGAGGATTGCTATGATGTGAGTTGGAGGCTGAGCTCAGGGCCAGCTTGAACTACAAAGCGAGACCCTGTCTCAGAACAAAACAAAACAAAACAAAAAAACCCCCAAAAACAATAAGTGTTGTGAGGAGGTGCAAATATATAAATAATAGTGTGTAGCAATGGATCTTGAGATTAGTTTGCTTTTTTTCCAGAGTTTAACTGACTGTACAATTTTAGCAAGAAGTATCTATTTAGCCCTTCCTCCATGAAATATTATTGCTTCCATTAGCTCTGATTTATTGAATGCTTAGTAAGTGGTAACTTTTTCCATATCTACTATTTCTAACACTTAGCAGTTCTAAGGAGTGGGTTTGATTATATCCACTCTGCAAGCCAAAGTACTGAGACTCAATTTAATCGGTTTTCCATGTGTACAAAGCTTATAAATTCCAGTCTCAGTCTATTTGGTAGCACTTCTTCTATCTTAAGTGCTTCTTCTCTTGCTGTATAGATTTTGACAAAGATTTTACTGTTAGGAACCTTACCAACAATAGATATGATACGGAAATAGAAATTAAATTAGATGATTAGGACCACAAGAAAGGGAGTCTACTACTCTAGTGGTAGATTTCTGCCTACTAATGAGGCTTTATAATCAGCTCCAGACAAGGATGAAAACACTGACAGTACTGACAGTAATGATTCCTAAACCAGAGAAATAGAGATCTCCACGTTTCACATTCAAGGGGATCTAGAGGACCCTCAAACTTGAGATCAATCTAAAAATAGATCTTACAGGAAAACCCTTCTGAGAAATTTTGTATTTAATTATTTGTTTCTGATCTCTCAAAGATGCTATTGCCAGTTTTTACAAATGCAATCAAATTTCTATCCAATTTTCTGATTGATACCAAAGTGTACTAACATAAAATGTGCATCTAAGACTGAGGGTGAGCTTCAGGATAGAACATTTGCCTGTGTTCATTTCCTGGCACTGAAAAAAAATACATTTTTACCACTTTCTTATCTTTTTTTTTACACCTATTTTTAAAATACTGAATACTGGTCACTTTTTAAAATAAATAATGTTATGTTATTTATATATTTCAACGGCATGTTTTAGAAATAAAGCAAATCTGTGATATTTTGGTAAACTGTAGTGTAATTATAAAATAAAAACCTCTCTTTCAGAATACATTTTGTGCTTGGAAAAATAAAACACACATGAAGCCAGCATAGTAAACATCGATATTGCAGTGTAGAACAGTCTATGCTAACTATATCTACCTTATTTCCCCAGAGGTGCTCAACTTTCCAGTTAAGAAGGTTAAAAATGTTGTTAACTGAGAATTAAAATTTATTTCTCTCCTTCTTTTTAATTTTTAATTTTTAGTAGTACATGCTTGCAGCACATAATGTTCCCATTTCATGTGTAGAGTTGGTACATGTATATAACATACCTTAGTTCCCTTTTCAATCCTTACCCCTGCTCTTGTCATCTTTGCTCCCCTTCCCATTTGATAAAGATTAATCTCCTTAATCTGCTACCTATTATCTTTTATTTTGTTCTTTATTTTTTAATTTGGGTTTCTCATACAAGGGAAGTTATGTGGTGTTTAACTTTGTGTGTCTGATTTATTTCACTGAATATTAAGATCTCAAAGTGCATCCATTTTCCCACAAATGACTCAAGTTTATCTTTTTTTATAGTGTGTAAATACTACATTTCTTTATCTATTTAATGTATTGGTGGACATAAAGGCCCTTTCCAAGATTTAGCTATTATGAATTGTGCTATTGTAGACATGGGTGTGCACGTATTATGTAATATAATGCCTGTAAGTCTTTTGGAAGACATCTACAAAAGGAATAGTTGGGTCAAATGAAATTTCTAGATTTAGTTAATTGAAGAAGCTCCATACTGATTTACACAGTGGTTGCATTAGTTTACATTTCCACTAACAGTGTAGAATGGTTTCTTTTTTCCTGGACTCCCTCCAGGATTTGTTATTATTTGCTTTCTTGTTGATGACCATTCTTTCTGGGGTAAGATGGTTCTCTGGGTTGTTTTAATTTGCACTTCTGTAATGGATATTGATGTTGAGCATTATCCATGTATTTATTAGTCATTTGTATTTCTTCTAAAAAGTGTATGTTCATTTCACTTTTCTGTTTTTTGATTGAGTCTTTTATATTGGGAGGAGAGGTCTAATATTTTTTAGCTTTTAAAATGTTTTCTAGGTATTAGTCCTTTCTCTGAGGAACAGCTGGGAAAATTTATTTCCCAGTCAGTAGGTGGTCTTCTCACTCAGTTGGGTTTTTTCTTTTGGTGTGGAGAAGCATTTTGATTTGGTATAATTTCTGTATTAGTCAGTGCTTACAAGAGCTTGCAGGGCTGGGCTAGGCCTTCTTAAAAGACTGTATATGCTCTGAATCAGATTTAATTTAGGACATAGAAATTAAGAAGGCCTGGAGTCAATGGAAAGTATCCTGTACCAACTCTGTGGCAGGAGGCCTGAAGGATCTGAGACAGAAAACTGTGGGATATATGCTGGGAGGCTGAATGATCAGCTCTAGTGGCTAAAGAGTCTGTGCTAGCAGGTCAAAGGCTGATGCTGGAAGCTGAAGAGTCTGTGCCCAAAGCCAGGAGACCACACTCAAGGTGAAAGCAAAGACTGGAGTTCCTCTGAAGGGAGACCAACCAAAGCTCCTCTGAGGAAAATTAGCTACCACAAAGCTGTTCCAAGATCAATCAGCCTCAAAAAAAAGTCTTTCAAGGCAATTCAGCTGCAATCTTTCCCTTCCATTCTTCTTTTGTACTGCTCCAACAATTCTCCTTAAAGTGAGCCTTCGATGCCCAAAACTGTCAGTGTAAGTCTATTATATGTCCGGGGTCACAGAAGGAAACGTGGCACTCAGGGATGAGATCCAGCAGGGAGAACAGCCTCAGAGGACCGAACCACCGAGCTGTCTTCCAACAGCTCTTTTATTATGGAGCCAATACAAAATAGCAATGCATAGGGGTGAAAACAGAAAAGGTGGGCTGGAACATTTCCTAGGACAGGCCTTGCAGTTCTTCCTGATTCTTATCCCAGTGTTTGTTTACTGATCTGTTTGCAAGATTCAGTAACACAAAATTTAACAAGATATCTGGGGAACATCCTGTGAACTGGTGATAAGGAAACTCAGGGGTTCTGCATCAGCAGCTCTGCAGAAGTTCTGCTTACCTGGTGTCCCAGGAAACTACTAAATGGCTACCTTTCCCCCTACACAAAACCACAGTGACACAATTCAGCTGTTGCCCACTCAAATTGACAATTTTCCTATTAACTACTGCAATCTTATTTGTTGATTCTTTGTACTATTTCATGTTCAACTGGATTCTGTTCATAAAGTCCTTGCCCATGCCTATGACTTCAATAGTTTTACCTATTTTATCTTCCGGATATTTTTATTTTTCTGTTGTAACATTTAGTTTTTTGATTCATTTTTATTTTAGTTTAGGACATGGTAAGACAGATAGGTTTAAATTAAATCTTCTGCATGTGAATAGTCAGTTTTTCCAACACCATTTGTTAAAGGATCTATCTTTTCTCCAGTCTGTTTTTGGTCACTTTGTCAATAATCAAAGAGTTGAAAGTGCTTGTGATTGTTTCTACATCCTCTGTTCTGTTCCTTTGAACCTCATGTCAGATTTTCTGCCAGTGCCATGCTATTTTATCACTGTAGCTTTGTAATATAACTCCAAGTCCAGGACTGTAAGGTTTCCTGCTTTGCTTTTTCTTCCCACGATTGCTTTTGCTGTTCTGGATTTCTTTTGGTTCTATATGAATCTTAGAATTGTTCTCTCAAGTTCTGTGAAGAATGCAGTTGGTATTTTGACAAAGATTGTGTAAATCTGTATACCAATTTTAGAAGTACAGCCATTTTGAAAATATTGGTTCTGATATCCAGGAAAAGGGTATATATTTCCATTTTCTGGGGTCCATTTCAATTTATTTTTTCAGAGTACTATACTTTTTGTTATAGAGATTTTTCATTTCTTTATTTAGGTTATTTTCCAAGTATTTATTTATTATTTTTTGGTACCTTTGTGAAGAATATTTTTTTTTCCTAATTTCTTTCTCAGGGGTCCATTATTGGTATATAGCAATGCTATTGATTTTATGTGTTGATTTTGTATCCTGCAGCATTACTGAACTTAATTATTAACTCTACGATTCTTTTTTTTTGGGGGGGGTGGGTTCTTCTATGTAGAAGAGCATGTCATCTACAAATAGTGATAATTTGATTTCTTCATTTCTAAAACATATCTGTTTTATTTATTTTCCTTGCTTAGTTGCTATTGTTAATGTTTTGGGTACTATGTTGAATAAGAGTGGTAATGGTAGATAACTTTGTGTTGTTTTTGACTAGAGGGAAAGGTTTCAGTTTTTTACCATCTGACATGATATTGGCAATAAGTTTGTCATACATTGTTTTTACCAGATTAAAATAAGGTCCTTCTATGTCTGTTCAGTGTTTTTAATCATAAAAGGATGCTGGATTTTGTCAAAGTTTTCTTTGTATCTATTGAGACGATCATGCTATCTTTTATCTTGTTTCTGTTTAAGTGATGGATTACACTTATTGATTTGCATATGTTGAACTATCCTTGCTTCCTTGGGATAAAGCCTACTTGATCATGATATATGATGTTTTTGATGATTTGTTGCACTGTATTTGCTAGCACCTTGTTGAGGTTTTTGCTTCTATATTCACTGAAGATTGCTCTATAGTTCTCTTTTTTTTTTTATTGGTTGGATCCTTGTCTAATTTTCGAATTAGGATAATGATATCTTTCAGGAATGACTTTGGCAGTATGCTTTCCCTTGGAATTTCATTAAAGATCTTGAGGAATATTGGTATTGAATGTTCTCTGATGTTCTTATAAAATTCAGCAGTGAATCCATCTAGACCTGGGTTTTTCTGATCTGATAGAATTTTATTACAGCCTTCAATTTCATTTTATGTTATTAGATTGTCAAAAACAATCCTATTTTGGAGAAATAATTGTACAATCGGATTATGACTAGGCCGAGCTTTCCCTGCATACGGATTTGGGGACTTGACGCTTGTCTTCACCTTTGGTAGCAACAGGGACTCGGGTGGTCCCATATGCTGTGATGCTCCAGGGCAGAGTTACACCAGGATCTTCATCTACAAGGATTATTGTTGACATCTACCCTGCCGTAGAGATTCTTCCTCTATAAAGACTATTGCTGACATCTGCCCTGCCCTATGGAAATTTCATGTACATAATTGTCAGCATCTACCCTGCCTTCCACGTGCTGGGATTATAGGCATGAAAGGTTGGTACCAAATTAAAGTGTGGCAAGTTTAGGTATTTCATCTTTTGCTACTCAGAATTACATGGATCAGGCCCAAGATCAGCTTCTTCTCTAAACCTTATATCTGCCTGTTTATTGGATGTTTCACCTTGTGCCATCAGACTCACAGGAGACTAGAGTCTAGTGCAGAGGTTCTAGTTATGTCCTTTCTCCCTTTTCCCACATTACATTATTCAAGGTTTTAAAATCTTCTTGATTCAAATTTTATAATTCACATGTATCTAGAAATCTATCAATTTCTTATGAATTATCTAATTTATTGGTGTATAGATTTGTGAAGTAGTGGTTAATAATTTTTATTTTGGCAGTATCTGTTGTGATTTTTCACTTCTGGTTGCATTGATTTAGGACTTTTCTTTCCTTTTAAAAATAAGATTGGCTAACAGTTGATCTATTTTGCTTATTTCTTGAAGAGCTAACTCTTCATTGATTCTATTTTTTTTCTTTCAGTCTCAGTTTCATTGATTTCTGCTCTGACCTTTATAATTTCCTTTCTTGCTTTGAATTGTCCTTTTTCTAGGACCTTGAAGTGCATCATTAGGTTATTTATTTGTACTTGCTTTGTTTTTATGATGTAGGAATTTGCACCTATAAACTTCCCATTTAGGGTTATGTTTATTGTGTTCCACAAGTTTTGGTACATTTTACTGGCATTACTGTTTAGTTCTAGAAACTATCTTGTTACTTCTTTCTTTACCCATTATTTATTTCAGAGTATATTGTTTAGTTTTCATGCATTTGCATTATTTCTATTGTCACTGATTTCTAGAATCATTGCACTATGAAATGATAATATGCATAGTATAATTTCAATTCTTTTGTCCTTACTTAATCTTGCTTTATTGGCTAGGATATGGTCTCTTTTGGAGAAAGTTCCATGTACTGTAAGAAGAATGTGTATTCTGTTGTTAGGTGGGACATTCCATAGATAACTATTAAGTCCATTTGTTTGAAGGTTTTGCTCCACTATGATATTTATTTATTTTATTTTATTTTATTTTTTTTTTTTTAAGGTTTTTTTGAGACAGGGTCTCGCTTTTGTGGTTCAGGCTGGCCCTGAGCTCAGCCTCCAACTCACATCACAGCAATCCTCCTGCCTCTGCCTCCCGAGTGCTGGGATTACAGGCATGAGCCACCACGCCCGGCACTGGTATGTGGTACTGGTTGCTGCTGGGTGTGGGTCTCCACACCCAGTATTGTTATGTGGTTACCGGGGAATCGAACCCAGGCCCTTGCGCCTGCAAGACAGGCGCCGGAACCACTGAGCTAACTCCCCGGCCCCGATATTTATTTTTTAATCTAGTTGATATGTCTGTTTGTGACAAGTGGTGTATAGAGGTCCCCCACTATGGCCATGTTTATGTTTATCTGACCTTTTATATTTAGTAGTACTTGTTTTATAAGGTTAGACTGGGTATTGTTCAGTGTATATGTGTTACTAATTATTATTTCTTCATGTTGTATTGTTTCTTTAACCAATATATAGTGATCTTCTTCATCTCTTTCAATAATTTTGGCTTGAAGTTCACTTTGTCTGAGTAAAAGTTATCTCCATCTGCTTTTCTTCTCAAGTTCCTGTGGTATGGCATATTGTTTTCCATCCTTTTATTTATTTATTTTTTTATTTTTTTAAAAAATTATCTTTATTGGTACATTAAATATACACATCATGATTGCACTCCATAATGGGGATTTGTACCAGTATAAGACACAACTTAATTCTCATTTTTTCCCATAGCCCCACCCGCCCTACCACCCCCCCATATATATAAAATTTGTTTCCTTACTTTTTTGTTACAATCTCAACATTGTCTCCTTTCATCTTATTTTACATTGAGCATTTTCTATTTCACAATATATAACATACAATGCTAGGACTCATTTACATCTTCATTTTCTCATACCAGAGTCCATCCTTTTATTTTTAATCTGTGATTTTCTTATTGGGTTAAAAGTATTTCTTCTATTCAGCACATCATTTGATTTTGGTTCTTTCTTTTACTATTTTATTAGTCTGTCACTATTTTATTTTTATTATTACATGTTTATAGTATATACAGTTTATATTTTCTTGGGTATAGGTGAGAAATATAGCTTGTTCTTTTTTTATATCCCATTTCTTTTGCCTCTTTTCCTTCTCCTATACATCCTCTTCCCACATTTTCATTCTTGTTGATGTTATTAATCTTATATTCATTAATCTAGATTATCAGCTTTCTGTACATGGCATTTTTTATTTTACTCATTTTGCTCTTCCCTGTCCCTCTCCTTTAACCCACCTTCTCTCAGATCCTTCCTCATTTGCAATAGATCTATCCCCTTGTCTTTTTATTTCTGTCCTTTATTGTGCTTTTTGTACTTTCCCTCACTGAAATGAGAGATTCTATGTGGCATTTAACCTTGTGTGGTTAATCTATTTCACTCAACATTATATTTTCCAGATGAATACATTTTACTACACATTTCTCAAAATTGTTCTTCTTTATAGCCAAGTAGCATCCCATTATGTATAGATACCATATTTTCTTTATCTAATTGTTTGTTTGTAGGATGCTTTCAGGATTTAGCTACTGTGAAGAGTGCATGGCAGTGGCCGTGCTGTCCCTGCCACTATCCTCTCTTCACTGTAGAGTGTGGATCAGGAAGCTGATGGAAACCACAAATGCCCAGTAGAGAAAAGAAAATGAATCCATGAAACAGATTCAAACAGACAATCAGGAGATTAAAAATTCTATTGAAAGTGTACATAGCAGAATGAGCCAATATGAGGACAGATTACAGATATAAAAGAAAGGATTTTAGTGAACAATCATGAAAAGAAAGATTTCTTAAAAATAGAAAGGACCATGAGCAGATGCTACAAGATGCAAAAAGGAATAACATGTTTGACTGGAGTCAATGAAAAAGCAGAAATAGTGTAAATGACATAAAAGAAATGTTCACAGAAGTAATGGCAGAAAACTTCCCAAATAGGGAAAAAAAATTGACATACAGAAAATTAAGGCATAAAAAACTCTAATTAGTCATGATAAAAATTACATCAAGGAATATAGTAGTCAATATTTCATAAATCCAACACAAGAACAAAATAGGAAAGGGTGTTAGAGAAAAGAAACAAATCACCCATAAAGGAAAGCCCAACGAAATCATAGCAAACTTCTCAAACCCCAAAAGTCAAAGAGAGCTTGGAGCAAAGCATTTTGAGCTTTAAAAGAAAACAATATCACACCTAGATTGTTGTACCTTGCAAAACTATTATTTCAGAATTGATGGAGAAATAAGATACTTCCATGATGAAGAACATCTGAGGAAATTCATGACCACTAAACGAGCACTCCAAAGTGTTCTGAAAGATATTCTAGAAAGAGGTAACAAGGATGGAACTGCATGAACCCTAATAGAATGAATCCAACAGGCAAGGCAAAAAATTAAAGAGAGGAGGACAAAGAGGAGCTCCACACAGGAAAATAACATGAAAAGGATTATTCAACACATATCAATTATAACCATCAAGGTTAATGGTCTCAATTAACCAATCAAAAGAAACAGATTGGTAGAATGGACCAAGAAGCAAAATCCAACAATATGCTACATACAAGAAGCACATTTAATTTAAAAAGAAATTCATAGGACAAAAATCAAAAGACAAAAACCAATACTTCATGTGACAGGTAGATAAAGAAAGCAAAGCTAGCTATTCTATTTGCAGACAAAGTAGGTTTCAAGCCAAGACTGATAAAGAGAGACAAAAAAGTTCACTGTATCCTTGAAAAGTGAACTATCCTAAAGGAAGAGATAAAAATCATAAATATATATGTACCAAATACCAATTTATGCAAGTATATAAAACAAATATTAATAGATATGAAAAATCAAATAAGCACTAACACAATTGTAATGAGGGACCTAAATATTCCACTGTCACAAATAGACAGATCAACTAGACAAACAAACAAAAACAATAGATTATCATAAATGAACCAAACTTTTGAACAAATGGATTTAGCAAATGTCTACAGAGTGGTTCACCTACATCAGGGTACAAATTCTTCCCAACTGCACACAGGACAGTTTCCAAAATAGACCACATACTAGCTCATAGAACATGATCCAGTAAATGCAAAGGAAATGAAATATCCCATGCATATTACCAGGCCATAGTGCAGTGAAGTTGGAAATCAATGGCAAAAACACCCCACAAGAACTTTATAAACACATAGAGATTAAATAACACCCTTCTGAATAACTAATGGGTCACAGATAAAGAAATCAGACAGCTTCAAATGATAATGCCAACACAACATATCAAAACTTACAGGACACAATAAAAGTGATCCTATGAGGTAAATTTATAGCAGTGAATATCCATATCAGGAAAACAAACAGGCTCAAATCAACAACCTAATACTGAATGTCAAACTTCAAGAAAAAGAACAAGTCAAGACCAAAGTTCATACAAGGGAAGAAATTATAATGATTAGAGCAGAAATTAATGAAACTGACACTAAGAAAACAATACAATCAATGAATCAAAGAGCTGGTTTCTGAAAGATTAAATAAAATTTGTATACTCTTAGTCAACCTTACCAAAAGAAGGAAAGAGAAGACTCAAATCCATGCAGTTAAGAATGAAAAGGATAAAATCAAAATAAATCCTGTAGAAATCCAGAAGATCATCAATATCAATTTTAAGAACTTTTATTCTAATAAGATGGAACATACAGAAGTGGATAGGTCTTTAGATACAAGGGGAATTATCAAAACTGGGACTTCCAGGAATATGAACAAAGAAAAGCCCAGGTCCTGATAAAACTACTGGATACTACAAGATCTAATGTCACTACTCCTCAAACTCTTTAATGAAATTGAAAGGTAAGCAATACACCCAAAGTCATTCCTGGAAGAATGTATTACCATGATACTAAAATCAGAGAAGGATCCAATAAAAAAGAAGGGGGTCTTGGGGCCAGGGATTTAGCTCAGTGGTTCTGGTACTCCTTTGTAAGCACAAGATCCCAAGTTTAATCTCGGGTACCACAAAATAAAAGAAAATAAAAATAAAGAGAGAACTACAGTCCAATCTCCTTAATAAACGTAGATGCAAAAATCATCAGAAAGCAAGAAAAATACAGGAAACCATCAAGAAGATTATACATCATGACCAAGTAAGATTCTTCTCAGAGATGCGAGGCTGGTTTAACACACACAAATCAATAAGTAAAATACACCACATCAACAGAACCAAGAACAAAAAGCACATAATCATCTCAATAGATGCAGAAAAAGGATTTGACAAAGTCCAATACTCATTCATGATAAAAACCCTACAGAAAATCGAAATGGATGATCTTTGTATCAATTTGATAAAAACTATCTATGACAAACCAACAGCCAATATCATACTAAATGGTAAAAAACTGAAAGCTTTAGCTATAAAATAAGGAATAAGAAAAGGACATCCACTCTCACCTCTCTTATTTAATAAAGTTCTGGAAATACTAGCCAGAGCAATTAGATAAGAGAAACAAATAAAAGGAACAGGGACAGGAAAGGAACAAGATAAGTCATCATTATTTGCGGGTGACGTGATACTCTACATAGAAGACTCCGACAACTCCACTAAAAGATTTTTAGATATAATAACCAAATTCAATAGCACAGTTGAATACAAAGTCAATACTACAAAATCAACAGCTTTCCCGCACAAAAAACAAACTCATTAAAAGAAATTAGGGAAACAACACCTTTCACAATAGAATCAAAAAAGAAAAAAAAAAAGAAGAAAGAAAAAAAATACCTAAGAATCAATCTAGTAACAGAAATAAAAGACCTCTACTTTGAAAAACTACAGTACTATGCAAAAGGAGATTAAAGAGGATATCAGAAAATGGAAAGATATCCCTTTCCTTGAGAAGGAAGATCCAATATAGTGAAAATGGTCAGACTTCCAAAATTTTCTTTTCTTTTTTTAAAAATCTTTATTGGTACATTACATATACACATCATGATTGCACTCCTATAGATTTAATCCAATCCAGCCTCAATCAAAATTCCAATAGCCTATCTCACAGAATTAGAGGAAACAATCCAAAATTAATTTGGAACCAGAGACCTGTAATAGCAAAGACAATTCTGAACAACAAAAGTGAGACAGGTAACATCACAATCACTGATTTGAAAATTATACTACAGGGGCTGGGGATATAGCTCAGTGGTTCCGGCGTCTGTCTTGCAAGCGCAAGGGCCTGGGTTTGATGATCCCCAGTAACCACATAACAATACTGGGCATGGAGACTCACCCCAGCAGCAATCAGTGCCACATACCACAGTGCCAGGTGTGGTGGCTCACACCTGTAATCCCAGTGCTCGGGAGGCAGAGGCAGGAGGATTGGTGTGATGTGAGTTGGAGGCTGAGCTGAGGGGCAGCCTGAACCACAAAGTGAGACCCTGTCTCAAAAAACCTTAAAAAATAAATAAATAAAAATAAAATAATACTACAGAGCTACTATGATTAAAAAAAAAAAAAGGACTGTAGTGGCAAAACAAATAAACCAATCAACCAACCAACCAACCAGACCTGGGGACAAATGAAATAGATTAAAAGATGAAGAATCAACTCTAGACATGCTCAACCACCTTATCTTTAACAATGGAACCAACACCTTCACTTGAAAAAAGATAGCCTCTTTAATAAATGGCGGTGGGAAAATTGGGTTTCCCCTTGCAAAAGATTAAAATTAGACCCATATCTTTCAACATGCACTACACAAAAATAGATATGGATCAGAGATCTAAATAAACATTAAAACAGAAGCATTAAAATCTTCTAGAAGACAGAAAAGGTAGAACTCTCAAAGACATTGGTATAGGCAAAGACTTTACGAACAAAATGCCAATCACACAGGAACTCTCATGAAGAATCAATGTCTGAAGTCTCATCTTATTAAAAAGATTTTGTACAAGAGAAACCACCAACAGAGTGAAGAGACAGCCTACAATGTAGGAAAAAATTTTTTTGCTGCTCCTTAGACAAAAAACTATTATCTGGAATATATAAAGAACTTAAAAGACAGACCTCTAAAATTTATATACATATCATGATCACATTCAACATTGAGAGTTTGTACCAGTGTATGACATGACTTATTCTCGTTTTTTCCCATTCCCCTACCCACCCTACAATCCCCACCCCCTCTATACATAAGCTTTGTTTCCATTTTTTATTGCCATTACATTTTTTTCTTTCTCTTCATTACTTAACCGTACCCCACTTCTCTTTGAATAGTTTATATTGTACAATATCTAACATACATTTTAGAACTCATTTACGTTTTCAGTTTCTCATATCAGAGAGAAAATACGGTATTTACACATCTGTGACCTCTTTATTTCACTTATGAATATGTCCTGAGGTTACACTGATTTGAGTATGAGTGACTCAAACTTGTCATTCTTAATGGCAGAGTAATACTCTATTCTATGGAAAAACCACACATCTTTATCCAGTCTCCAGTTGATGGACACTTGGGTTGTTTCCAAGATGTAGCAATCACAAACTGGGCTGTTATAAACATGGGTGCACATATGTAGCTGTGATATAAATCTTTTAATTCTTTCATGTATAGACCCAGTTCAAAACTGAGCATCTGCAATGAATAGACACTATTCAGATGAAGAAGTTGAAACAGCAAATAAGTATATGAAAAAATGTTAAACTTCACTGGTTATTCAAGAGATGCAAATTAAAATAATGCTGAGAGTCCATCTCACTTCAGAAAAAAGTGCTATTATTAAGAAATCAACCAACAACAAATGCTAGTGGGGCTATAGAGAAAAAGGAACACTTCTCCACTGTTGGTGGGAATGTAGACTGGTGAAACCACTGTGGAAATCAGTGTGGAGTTTCCTCAAAACACCAGGATTAGAGATACCATTTGATCCAGCTACTCCCCTTCTTGAAATCTTCCTGAAAGAATTAAAAGCATCATATCAGCGATACTTGCACAATCATGTTTACAGCAGCAGTTTGTAGTGTCTAAATCTTAGAAACAGCCCAAATGCCAATTGCTTGGTGAATGGATAAAGAAGATATGAGTTTTTTTCATTACAAATGATTATTACTTACCCATAAAGAAGGATCAGCTTGAGACATTTCTAGCTAAAGAAATACACCTTGATACCATATTCTTAAGTGAAATAAGTCAGATACACATGTTTAAACACATTATTGCTTCTCTGGAAGCTCAAAGTGGAAATAAGGACCAAAATGTATAACAGATATTAGGAAATGGGAAGAAAATTTCAAATGAGATAGGGAATGAGGGGGGAAGAATAGGAAAAATGGACAAGAACAAAACAGTGAATAGAGGGAAAAATGGAAAAACTACCATAAATAAGGAGGAAAGAGGAGTCTAAGGGAGGGGGAATGGAAAAAAAAGATGCAAGATATATTATGTACAGGTACAAATTTCCTAATAATGAATGTTATCATTATGTGTATATAAATGTACCAAAATGTTTTGCAAAAAATAATATAGATACAAAGAATTTACTGTAGAACTTGGGATGGAGCTCAAAAGTTAAGTGCTTGGCTACTATTCATGAGGCCCTAAGTTCAATCCCTAGTATTGGAGGAAAAAAAGATAATTGTATGTGGAATTGAAATATTGCATTCGTTTATCTTCATATCTAGCACTCCGACCAAACACACATACCTACAAACATACCCCTACCCGATATGCATACAAATATCCTTTTTCTAATATTTTAGCCCTGTAATTATCTCCTCTTCATTACATTTGCATTTTGTGCTTTCCTTCAGTTTTTTTCTTTCAATATAGCAAAAATTTCCCTCAACTTGGCTTATTTTCCAAGTCAGTGTTCAAGTCCCCTTTTTCTTCTTTCTGTTATACACTTTACATCTGAAATTGTGGAAAATTTCTATTTCACAGTATTTATCATAAATTCTGGACATCATATACACCTTCAGTTTCTCATATAAGAGAAATAATACAGTATTTACACATCTATGTCCTATTTATTTCACTTATGAGTATGTCCTCAAGGTACATTCATTTGAGTTTACTTATTTTATCTTCTAGTAGATTGTTTCTGTTTGTCATTTAGATTTTTGATCCATTTTGACTTCCGTTTAGTACACTATGAGCTATGTGAGTCTACACTCAATCTTCTGTGTGAGGAGAGCCCATTTTTCCAGAACCATTTATTAAAGAGGCTATCTTTCCTCTATTATATGGCTTTTGCCTCTTTATCAATGATCAAAGAGGTGAATGTATCTGGGGTTGTTTCTACTTCCTCCATTCTGTTCCACAGACCCACATATCTGTTTTTATTCCAGTGCCATGCTGTTTTAATCACAGTAGCTTTTGTAGTATAACTTCAAATCTGGGCTTGTGGTGCCTCCTGTTTTTCTCTTGTTAGCCAGGATTGTTTTTGCTATTCTGGATCTCTTCTGGTTCCGCATGAATTTTAGGTTTGTTTCCTGTACATCTGTGAGGAATGCTGTCGGTGTTTTGGCCACGACTGCACTAAGTCACTTTTGGAAGCATGGCCATTTTCATTATATTGGATCCACTTGTCCAGGAACAAGGGACACATTTTCATTTTCTGATATTATCTTTGGTTTTCCTTTTCATAGTGATGCAATTTTATCAAGGATTTCTGCTTTAATCTTTATAATCTCTTTTCTTGTACAAACTGAGTTTAAATTGTTCTTGTCTTGGTAAGACTTTAAGATTCATCACTGGGTTGTTTATTTGGGTTCATTCTCTTTTTCTGGTGTGGGCATGGATAGCTATAATCTGTTCTCTTAGAACTGCTTTCATTGGGTCTGGTATAGTTCTAGGATGTTGTGCTCGCCTTATCATTTGGTTCTAGGAATTTTCTCATTTCTCTTAATTTTTCTGTGACTCATTGATTTTTCAAAAGAGTACTGTTTATTTTCCATATGTTCACATAGTTTCTGGGTTTTTTTTCTTTTTTGCTACTGATTTCTAGCTTCATTGCATTATGATCTGATAATACACAGGCAAATTTTTTATTAATTTACATTTTCTTAGGTATGTTTTATTAGCTGGTATTTGGTCTATTTTGGAGAAAGTACCATGTGCTGCCAAAAAGGATGTCTATCCTGTTGTTTTGGTTGGACCACTCTGTATCCATTAAGTCCAGTTGTTCAAAGGTTGAATCCAACTCTGATTTTTTAAAAAAATATATCTTTATTAATTGAGATTCCCCAATTCTAATTGTATTGATGTTTATGTGATCTTTGTACCCATATTTCTCATTCTATGAAGTTGGGTGAACCATGCTTCTTTATAGTAGTTATCTTTCTTTCAACTAGTTATGTATAACAATATGTAGTGGATTAGTCAGTTTTGATCAGTTTTGCCTTAAAGTTTACTTTGTTTGGGACTAGACTAGATACTTCTGCTTGTTTTCAGGTTCCTGTTGCTTGGCATATTTCTTTCCAGCCTTTTATTTTTAGTCTACGAATTTCTTTTTGTATTAGATGTGTTTCTTGTCTACAGAACACCACTACATTTTATCTCGTGATGCATTCTGATAATTTATGGCTTTTGATTGGTGAGCTGAGCATTGATAGTGTAATTGACAGGTATTGATTTACTCGTATCATTGTATTACCTAAGTGTTGCTGTTTTGCTTTCTTTCCCTTCTATTTAATTTCTATATCAACTTGATGCCTTCATTCTATTGAATAATTTGGTATTATTAGCTTCATTATCTTTTGATAAGTTTTTGGAGTGGTGGTTTGGTGGTCACGAACTTTTTATGTGGTCTTTATCATGGAAGAGCCTTATTTCTTTGTCAATTCTGAAAGATATTTTTCAGAATATATAAATTTAGGTTGGAAGTTGCTTTCTTTTAGGACTTGCAACACTTTATTCTAAGCTTGCTTTGATTTTAAGGTCTGTGTTGAGGAATCTGTTATAATTCTGATGGGTTTTCCTTCAGAGGATGATTCAGTCCTTTTCTGTATCAGCTGTCAAGATTCTGTTCTTGCGTTGGATTTCTGGTATTCTAATTACTACGTAAGAATAATTAGAGTGTTTTTTCTGATCATGGCTATTTGAGGTTCTATATGCCTCATTTATTTGTGAATTAAATTCTGCTTCATGTCTGGAAAGTTTTCTGCTATTGCTTGTGTAAACAGATTTTAAAATGCCTTTTCAGTTGTCTTTGGATTTTTCATTAATTCTAATTAATGTTATATTAGTTTTCTTTGCTTCACCTAGCAACTTTTGAATCCATTTTTTATGTTCTCTTGTATATAAAGGATCTCTCAGTAACTGATTACTAACCACAGTTCTATCTTTTAGTTATGACACTATTCTCATACTGGTCGCTTCTGCTTTCCAGACTTTCAATAGTGTTTTTAATTTTCTGGCTTTCTATGGGGAATTTCAATGACTGTCACTTTTTTCTACACTAGATGCTGATGTTTTTGCATCTCTTTCTTTAGCACCACTATAGTTTTGCCAGTGCCTTCTCTAGACTCGCTGATCATTTACTTAATTTAGGTCATTAATTATTTAATTATATCTTTGAATTCACCAAGCACCTCATTGAACTGTTTTGCTACCTCCACTGATATCCTTTTAGACCTTTATGTTGTATGACTTATGATTCCCTCTACTTCAAAACCTTTTGGATTGGCTTTGTGGAAGTTTTTGGAGGTGTTTTGTTAACTTATTTTCTCATATTTTTATTTTTTGTTTGTTGCTATACTAGATTTGTACCTTCTTTGACCCAGTGACTAGTTTTGCAGAATGTGCTTCAGTGTTGTTTATGAACTCCAGGCAATCCAGATATTGGCATACAGAGAAAACCAATCATAGTGCCATCTATATCACCTTGGATATAGTAGAAAAGTCAGTGACAACAGTGGTATCAAATACAAACTGGATCCTAAAACACCTGAAGAATCATTCTTGAACTCTCCTTAAAATCCAGATTATGCCCTGTGGTATATCAGACCACTAATTTCTTCTGAGACAGCTGTTTAAAGGCCCAAGAAGAGCCCTGGATTAAATCCTGGTTCTTCTGATCCACCTCTTCTAAAAGTTTCACCTACCAAACCTAGCCTCCCACCACAGAATGCAGTCCCGGGGATCCTCCTGGCCTGCACTTGAGCTTCTCAGGGGATCTGAGGAGATTCCTGTCTAGTTCTTACCTTTTCAAACCTGTTTCCCTAGGCTGTCTGTCAGATTTCGTGTTAGGGTAACACACGAGACCTGGAATAAAATTTTCCTCATGGGTTTTGGTCTTACCCTTTGGTTGTTCGGTTGTCCTTCTGCCACCTTATACTTGTGAGGTGCTGATGTCTACCACAAGAACTAGGTCTCTCTCTTCATCTTTGTGCACAAGACACCAGTGTGTGCAGGGGGCAGAGTGGGGCAACTCACCTGAGATTCTGGCATGTGTGTGTGTGTCTGTGTGTGTGTGAACTCTCTCCTCACCAGCAGGGCACACGAAGTTCTGGCTTCTGTGGGGGTAACTCAAATGTCTTTAAGAAGGTGAATGACCCAGTGAGTTGTACTATATTTATACAATAGTCTTAAAATAATGGAATAATAGAGTTGAGCAAAAGGATTAACATTTCGGTGGTTACAGATAGATAAAGAGCAGCAAAGCTAGAAAGAGGTATCAGGAGGAGCTTTTTGGTGTCAGAATTGTTCTATATGCTGACTGTGTTGGTAGTTACAGTGATCTATACATGAGATAAAATTGCACAAGACAACACACATGACTGTGTAGAAAACTTAGGGAAAGCTGAACAAACAAGGTGTGTGGTTGTACTAATCCTATCTCATACTGATCGTGTACTGTGTTTATATTACATTTATGCAAGATGCCATCATTAGGGGAAAGCATCAAGCCTCCCTGTATATTTTTAAAAATTCCTGTGGATCCATTATTATTTTAAAAGGAAAATATTTAAAAATCCCATTACACAAGATCCTACATGGATAATATAACAGGGTTGTCCATTACAAGCATAATGTAGGTCACACATAAAAAATATATAAAATTTCTAATATCCATAGTAAAAGCATAAAAGAATAGTTATAATTTCTAATACATTAGACTTAATACTATATATTTGAAATATGATCATCTCAACATATAAGCCATAGAAAAGTATCAATAAGGAAAAAGGTGTTAGTGAGCTTTTGTTCATCTGACATCTTCAAAATCTGGCATTCATTTTACACTAATAGCATATGTCAGCTTCCCCTGTCCACGTTTCAAATGCTCAGTGCTCACAAGTGACTAGTGGCTATTGTATTAATCAGAGCAAACCTAAGGGTTGAGGAGAAATTCTAACCAAATCTTGAAACTCAGAATTCACAAAGCATGACCTAGAGATTTTGAGTATATTTTGGGGCAAGTGGTACCCAAAATGGGGCAAGATTGATAAGTGAATCTTGAAATAAATATGTGCAATAAGGTGGCAAAGAGTCAATATCTATTACAAAAAGACTACTATGGACAAGAAGCTATAAATACATGCCAGAAAAAGGCTATTGTTACATAAGTGACAGAAAAACAAATACAGAGATCCAACAAACACATAAAAACATGCAAATTGAACTAATGAGATTTTACTTTATAACTACAAAATTAGTAAAAATTAAAGAGATTAACAGCAACTATTGCTGGCAAACAAGAATTTTTTTTTTTTAGGTTTTTTTTTTTTTAGGTTTTTTTTGAGACAGGGTCTCACTTTGTAGTTGAGGCTGGCCCTGAGCTGAGCCTTAAACTCACATCACAGCAATCCTCCTGCCTCTGCCTTCCGAGTGCTGGGATTACAGGCATGAGCCACCACGCCTGGCACTGTGGTATGTGGTACTGGTTGCTGCTGGGCATGAGTCTCCATGTCCAGTATTGTATGTGGTTACTGGGGATCAAACCTGGGCCCTTACGCTTGCAAGACAGGTGCCGGAACCACTGAGCTATATCCCCAGTCCAGGCAAGCCAGAATTTAAAGGAAGACACTTTCTCAGAATTTATTTAAAACAAAAAATATAAAAAGCATTTTGCAAAGTGACTTGATAATGTTTCTGAAATTAAAAAAAGGTGAATGCCTTATAACTGAATGCCCCAGTCCTGAAAATCTCTTGTTTATAAATAAATCATTAATGTATAACAGTACTTGTATAAATATCTGTTCTTTTGTGGTTCATAGAAGTAAAACTCTGGAAACAAACTCAATCAGAAAAGAAACTGTTGAATACTGTACATTATCTTCTTTAACTGTGGATTATTAGCCAGCCATTAGGAAGAAAGCGTGGGCCTAAGGCTGTAGCTCAGAGGCTGGAGCCTGACCAAAATACATGAGACTGTGGGTTCCAGCCCTAGAATGACAAAAATCAAACGAACAAAAAACCAGTACTTGACTTGGAAAGATTGTAATAGGAATGTTAAGGAAAAGGATGATGCGAAAATGTTTGTGGGGTTTGATTTACAACCATGTGTGTACTTATGTATATGATTACATAAACTTGGTAAGAAATCTGGAAGGTTACATACAAGGTAGTTAATGTGGTGCATGTAGCCATTTGCACACGCTTGTGTGTGTGCTTGTGCATGTACATGCACAAGGGGTGATGGTGAGTGAGAGTGCAGGGATTAAGAGGATGGGAAAGTCAAATTATGGAAAGCAGAACACAAGGTTGCATCATGAAGAATTTATGTATGTGAAGACATGCAAATACATGTAAAACAAACTATATTTTGAAATGATTTTTATAAATAATGTTCTGTATACTTCATAGCCATTTAAAACACCTTTGGAATTTGAAGTTCATGCTTAGAGATATCTTCTGTTTAAAGAGACTCAAGCTCAATAAAAGAAATTTTGTTTTCCTCTCAAAAGGATTTCAGGATCATGTAATTCATAACTTCTGATCTTATTGCCAAGAAAATATCAAAACTCGAATCTATGAAATCCATCTTTTGTTTTATATTCATACACTTCCGTTGCCTTGTCTCAGGCATAGACAACTGGTGAAATTTAAAAATGACTGTTGTTTTTATGATCAAAATTAGATATAATGAAATATATCTAATGGAATGAATTTTGCCTTAGATAAAATTTTTCATTTCTTTGGATGGTTTGAGGCTGAGCAATTACCTTAGAAAAACAAATAAAGCTAAATAAAAAAGCCATTTCCCCCCTAGAATTTAGATAACACCTGCTTTTTCTCAGAATAGCAGCTAAACTCTACCTTATTGACTGTGAAGAGGTCCTAGATGCATAGTGCCGTGGGCGTTCACGTCATTTAGAATGACTGCAGGGCACAGACCTTCTGCAGTGAAAGACAGTGTATTGACTCAACACCCGGGTTGAGTAGCCTCAGAAAGATACATGAAGTATTGAAGTCTGAAGCACAGGGAAACAGTATACACACACTGTACCTCCTTGCTATTAAAACTCTGAGTGATCAAATGAAGCAGGAAGCCTTCTTTAGGGGGATGAAGATTCTCTGGGTTGGTGAATTCAGTGGAAGGAAAATTTGCCACTATTTTCATGTGGAAGTGAAGGAAGACAGATCATGACTGAGAAACATGTATATATAATTCAGGCTCGAAGTTTCTTAATAGAAAAATTCTGGAAACCTTTTGCTATTTAAAACTAACATAAAATATTTGAATGCCAGCAAGGAGAGTTTTATAGAAGATTGACTTCCGGCTTTACTGCTTATGTCTTCCTATCTTGAATTCTGGATATATTGCTATGGATAAAATGCCTGTGGAATAAAAATAGGTGAGACTTTGTACCTCAAAATATTAATTTCAGGGCTGGAGATTTAGCTCAGTGGTTCCGGCGCCTGTCTTGCAAGCACAAGGGCCTGGGTTCGATCCCCGGTAATCACATACCATACTGGGCGTGGAGACTCACCCCAGCAGCAACCAGTACCACATACCACAGTGCTGGGTGTGGTGGCTCACGCCTGTAATCCCAGCACTCGGGAGGCAGAGGCAGGAGGATTGCTGTGATGTGAATTGGAAGCTGAGCTCAGGGCCAGCCTGAAGTACAAAGCGAGACCCTGTCTCAAAAAAAAAAAAAAAAAAAAAGAAATTAATTTCATCAAGTCATTTTTCTCCAAAATAAAAATTTCAATGAGCCTAGATTGTGCACGTGGAGGAACTGTGGAGCTGTATGTGCCTGTTTCCTTCTGGAGGATTTCTCTATATTTGTCTTTATGTCCAGCAGGTGTACAGAAGATCAGAAAGAAGATGCATGTGATTGAGACCAAAGAGTACCCTTTCCCTGAAATGTACAGTTGAAAGCTAATTCTCAAGTGATTTGAACCCTCACTCAACATATGAAGTAACTTATCTTAATTTTTGTTTATGTAATTCCTTAGTATGCTTTTAATTTTTTCCAGACAACCCTAAATGGTAGTTTTAAGTAAATTTTAGTTGAGAAAATGAATTGATATTTAAAACTCCTCCTCTTATGGATTCTAACTATATGACATTCTGGAAGAGACAAAATTAGAGAGAGTGAAAAGACTAGTTGTTACCACGTGTCATTGAAGAGGAACAAACACATAGGCATAAACACAAAGAATTTTTAGGGCAGTGAACTACTCTATGATATTATAATGGTGGATACAAACTATTCACTTGTCCAAATCCATAGAATGTACACAATGAAGAGTGACTCTTAGTGCAAACTATGGATTTTGGCTGGTAATGGTGCATCAGTGGAGGCTCATCAGCCAGGCAAAGAAGTGTACACTTACAATCCCAGCCCCAAGGAGGCTCAGGCAGGAAGATCGGGATACTTCAAGTTCATCTTGGGCTGCACAATGAGTTCATGACCAGTCTGGAAGACATAGCAGGACTGTGTCTAAAAGAAAAAAAAAGTAAGTTCATTGATTATAATGATGCTGTTGATGCTGGGGGAGGTCGGGCATGTGTGGGAGGAGAGAGTATTCGGGAAATCTTTGCATATTTTTCTCACTTTGGCTGTGAATTGGAAACTGCTTTTGGTGGTGGTGGTGGGGATCAAACTCGGACCCTTGTGCTTTCAAGTAAACACTGTGTTGCTGAGCTAAATCCCTACGCCAGAAACTGCTCATGAAAAGTAAAAACATCTTCCCCTCGTAGGTAGCTAATGATGAGACTGTGCCTGCCTTGGTTCAGACTCCCTGTACCCCTTTTCTGGACAACGGGAGCCCACAATCTTTTGACAGTTGAGAGTTCCCACTAAGTCGCTTCAGTCTTCATGATCAGTCTGAAGTATAGATTCCTTCTTCAGATTAAAACTGTTCATTTTAAATTGAGTGTAGTGGTGCACACCTATAATCCTAGTACTCTAGGAGGCTGAGGCAGGAAGCGTGCAAATTCAAGCTCAACCTGGGTGATTTAGGGTCTTAGCAATATATTGTCTCCAAATAAATTTTCTTTAAAAATACTGCTCCTGGGGCCGGGGATTTAGCTCAGTGGTTCCAGCGCCTGTCTTGCAAGAGCAAGGACCCCAGTTTGATCCCCCAGTAACCACATACAGTACTGGGCATGGAGACTCACCCCAGCAGCAACCAGTACCACATACCACAGTGCCTGGAGTGGTGGCTCACGCCTGTAATCCCAGCACTTGGGAGGCAGAGGCAGGAGGATTGTTGTGATGTGAGTTTGAGGCTGAGCTCAGGGCCAGCCTGAACTACAAAGCGAGACCCTGTG